>PVJS01037877.1:9169-19790 GCA_004027185.1 Glis glis
CGCGGAGGTAGAACGCCCCTGCGTTCAATCCCCGGTACCGCAAAAAAAATAAATAAATAAAAAAAATAAAGTATAAAAAAATAGGGCCAGGGGTGTAGCGCAGAGGTAGAATGCCCCTGGGTTCAATCCCAGGTACTGCAAAAAAAAAAAAAAATCGAAAATGGACTAAAAAAATACAACAAAGGAAAAAGATACTATCAAAAAGGATCAGGCCAGGTGTGGTGGCACATGCTTGTAATCCTAGTACTTAGGAGGCTAAAACAGGATCACAGGCTCACAGCCAGCCTCAGCAACTTGATGAGGCCCTCAGCAACTTAGAGACCCTGTTTCTAAATAAAATATAAAATAGAGCTGGGGGTATAGCTCAGAGGAAAAATACCCCTAGATTCAATCCTCAGTAGCACACAGGCATACACACACACAAATCGGACAGATTTGAAAAGGAAGAACTAATAGAACTGGAAATGTGAGGGGGGGTAGGTGCATGTAATTATTGAAATTTCAAATGCAGTGACTAAAGGAATAATTTATGAACTAATGGATATATCTGAATAAATTACCAAGAATACAGCACAGGGAGACTGAAAGCATGGAAGTAGGTATTAGACACACAGAGGATAGAGTGCAAAACTCTAACTAGAAATCTAAGGAAGAGAAAATAGAGAGTATATGAAAGACACAACACTTGAAGGGAATAGCGGAAAAAAAATTTCAGCTCTTAATGACAGCCACCAATCCTTAAACTCAAGGAATTAATACCGAGCAGGATAAATATAAAGAAATTCACACATGGGGAAATCATAATGCAGCTACAGATCATCAAAGAAAAAGAGAATATTATGTAAGTAAAAGGCATCACCTAGAAAGGAATGTGGATGTCTGCAGCCCCTGACATCATACTGACGAAAGGATACCAACAAACAGTGAGATAATGCCTTTAAAATGTTGAGAGAGGGGCCGGGCGTGGTGGCGCACTCTTGTAATCCCAGTACTTTGGGAGGTGGAGACCAGAGGATCGCAGGTTCGCTGCCAGCCTCAGCAATTAGTGAGGCCCTCCGCAACTTAGTGAGACCCGGTTTCAAAATAAAGTATAAAAAATAGGGCCGGAGATGTAGCGCGGAAGTAGAACGCCCCTGGGTTCAATCCCCGGTACCGCAAAAAAAAAAAAATGTTGAGAGAGGAATGGTGGGGCACCATGCCAGAGGCCCGGGGTGTTCAATCCCCAAAATACACGCACACACACACACACACACACACACACACACACACGCTGAGAGAAAATAATTGCCAACCTAGAATTAAATGCTAAATAAATTGCCATTTAGGAATAAAAGTAAAATAGATACTTTCAGCCAAACAGAAGACTAATGTGTTTACTACCAATTGTTCTCATTGAAAAAACTTCTCACAGGTGCATTTGGACAAAAGGAAAATAAACCGGGAAGACCAAAGAGGTAGGAAGGAATGGTGAGCAAAGGCCGTGCGGATCAATCACACCAACAATACCTGCAATATAATAAGATACATAGCAATCAATTTGGGTAGCAACTAAACAAAATAGAAAATTCTGAAAAGAGCAATGTAATAAATAAAAAGAGGTATTTGAACTTAAAGTACTCTAAGTAAAATCTGTTTAGGAGGAGGACGAAAATATTAATTTTAGATTTAATTAAGCTACATCTGGATGTTACAACTTTAATAAGAGTAATAACCAAAAATTTTTAAAAATATTAAAATGTGTGGTTTAGAAACCAGTAGAGTTGTAGACATGCTAGGGCTAATAAAGCCCTGATTCTGGAGAGTGATCGTCTGTGGTTGGATGCAGGGAACAAATTTGGAGCAGGATACAAATTTTCAACCACATGAATCTGAAAATAGATGGTAGCCACACAGATACATTTGTTAATCATTAACATTTGTTAATCTTCAATCTGTCTAAAAATGCTTCATAATAAACCCAAACAAAAAAATTGATATGTCCCACTTGAAACTACCTACAGCTGGATATGTTGGCACAGGCCTGTAATCCCAGCTACTCTGGAGGCTGAGGCAAAAAGAAGGAAAGTTTAAGGCCAGCCTGGGTAACTTAGCAATACTCTGTCTCAAAATAAAAATTTTTAGAAAGGGCTAGAGAACTTGACCAGTGTGCACGAGACTTTGAATTCAATTCCTGCACTGTCAAAAAAAAAGCTCTTGTACAAAGAAAAGAAATACTCCTGCATGGTTCTTGTTGCTGAGAACTATGTTTACCTGACTGCAAACTATACTACAAAGCCATAGTAATAAAAACAGCATGGTATTGGTATAAAAACAGACACATAGACGAATGGAGCAGAATAGAAGACTCCGAAACAAATCCACATACCTACAGCCAATTGATTTTTGACAAAGGGGCTAAAAACATCCACTGGAAAAAAGACAGCCTCTTCAACAAATGGTGCTGGCAAAAATGGCTAACCATATGCAGAAAAATAAAAATAAACCCCACCTTCTCACCTTGTACAAGAGTCAACTCAAGATGGATCAAAGACCTAGAAATCAGACCAGAGACCTTGCAGCTACTCAAAGACGGCATAGGTCCAACACTTCAACACATAGGCACAGGTAAAGACTTCCTCAACAACACCCCAAAGGCACAGGAAATTAAAATGAGGATCAATACATGGGATTGCATTAAACTGAAGAGCTTTTGTGCAGCAAAGGAAACAATCAAGATCCTCAACAGAGAGCCAACAGAATGGGAGATTTTTGCCAGCTACTCCTCTGATAGAGGACTAATATCTAGAATATACAGAGAACTTAAAAAATCACCACTAAAATAACAAATAACCCAATCAAAAAATGGGCAAGTGAACTAAATAGACACTTCACAGAAGAAGAAATACAAATGGCCAATATATGTATGAAAAAATGTTCAACATCATTAGCAGTCAGAGAGATGCAAATCAAAACTACCCTGAGATATCACCTAACCCTAATTAGAATGGCAATCATTAAAAACACAAACAACAAATGCTGGCGAGGATGTGGAGAAGTAGGAACTCTAATACACTGTTGGTGGGATTGCAAATTAGTGCAACCACTTTGGAAAACAGTGTGGAGGATTCTCAGAAGAATGGGAATAAACCTACTGTATGACCCAGCAATACCACTTCTAGGCATCTACCCAAAAGAACTGAAACCAAACTACCAGACTAATGCATGTATATCTTATGTTTATAGCTGCACAATTCACAATTGCCAAACTTTGGAACCAGCCAAGGTATCCATCAACAGATGAATGGATTACAAGACTATGGGATATGTACACAATGGAATTTTACGCAGCCGTAAAGAAGAACAAAATTACATCATTTGCAGGGAAATAGAGAGAACTAGAGAACATTATGCTAAGTAAGATTAATTAGTCACAAAGAGTGAAAAGTCAGATGTGCTCCCTAATATGTGAAAGCTAGATAGAATGGGACTTAGAGGGGACTCCAGACAAAGAAGAAGAAAACTTTAGATGAACAAAGAAGATGACCTAACTGAGGGAGTTGGGAGGGGGGTGGAGGGAAACACACTAAAGCACATGATGTACATACACAAACTTATAAGACTCAATCACTATGCAGAGCACGAAAGGGAGGGAAGGGGAAGGGAATAAGGTGGGATTTGAGGGAGGGCTAAATGAGCAATGTGTGCATGCATGATTCTGCTACCCTGACACTTATCAAATGTATAATTACAATGCACCAATAAATGAATATATATATATAAAAGAGAAAAGAAATACTAACAAAAACCTTATAGGAGCAAATTGTGTTAAAAGTGCTATGATATTCACTGCCTCATTTTTCTTCATAACAATTGGAAAAAGAAGACAAGATGAGTTTCATATTCCTCATTTTGCAAACAAGGAGGGAAAAATGGCCAAGGTGCTGAACTACCTTCCTTCATATGACACAACAATAAGAATTTGTCCTCAGTATAAGTCTTCTAAACTCCAATTCCCTTCCATCCCAGAACACAAAGCTGCCTTGCATCTGTCAACAAATTTAAGGAATAAATTACAGAATTAGCAAGCTCCACGAAATGGCATTTTACCTGAAAAGAATTGCAAACATTAACATAAGAATATACTCAAAGGGAATAGTCAGGGAATTAAACAAGATTTATGTACAAGGGTGTGCACTGGAGCATTATTTATAAGAGTGAAATTGAAAATGACCTAAATATCTAACAGTAGGGGAGTGCACAGAATGGTACATCTGTGCAAGGCAATACTATATAGTCATTATAAATAACTTTCTAGATGAATACTGTATTAGATAACTTAGGAAAATGCTAATGATGGAATATCACTAGCATATAAGGGAAAATATAGTATTAAAAGTATGATGCCCATTTTAGTCAAATATAAATATTTGTATAAAAATTAACAATGATGATAGGTAATATGCATATTCAAAGCCCAGAAGGAAAGATGCCAAAATATGAATGGTAATTATATCTAGGACAGAGAGGTTAAAATTATTAATTTTTATCTCCATTGTATAAGTGAATCCATATTTATGTTTCTATAATCTGAGCAAAATAAAACAAGCAAATAAGTTTTTAGAACTTCTTTTCTGTGTTTTTTTTTTTTTTTTTTGCGGTACTGGAGATTGAACCCAGGGGCATTCTACCTCCGAGCTACACTCCCAGCCCTATTTTTTATTCTTTAGTTTGAAACAGGGTCTCACTAAGTTGCAGAGGACCTCACTAAGTAGCTGAGGTTGGCCGTGAACCCGGATCCTCCTGTCTCAGCCTCCCAAGTACTGGGATTACAAGCATGTGCCACCACGCCCGGATAGAACTTCTTTTTTGTAAAACCACCAGCAGCTTAAAAAAAAATCTCTCCCTTCCCTAACAGGTTAAATAAGTAAAACTTAACATACTAGAAGAAAAAAACATCAAAAGTAAATAAAGATAAGAACAAAACACCTCCAAAATGAATTGTACACCATAGTTCTTGTTATCACTGAATCCTAATCAAGTAAGTTAAGTGGCTTTAGATATAGAACTGAAAACCTAAGACAGAGGGGCCCCAACTTGCTAAGTTTCTGGTTTCATGGCTTTAGCTGAATATAGAAAAGGCTGCCCAAGAAAGGTTCTCCAGCCAAGACATTTCATCTATAACTGCTGTCTGTGCAACTGAAAGGTCAAATGGTTCCTCACAAAGTACAAACCATCCAACCACAGAGATACATCATATCTTCTCACTCTGTTAAGGCTTTAATCCAAACCAGGACAAATTGAGGCTCCTTCCTGGCCATTCACATTTCCTAAAACCAAGTAGCAAGGGCAGTAACAATTTTCTTACACAAGATAGCCATTCCACCAAGTCTCTTCTGCTGACCCCTAAAGAAATATCTAATGTGATTTTCAAGTTCAGTTCCCGAGCTAACATCCAATACTACAGGCTGTGATTTTCCCATCTGCGTGCCTACCTATCATCTCTTACATCTTGACGAGCCTCCGACCACCTCATTTACTTCTGAACTGGCACTCTCTCAAGTACCTATTCAGCAGGTCACTCTACAAGTCTTGCTGAGGATGGAGAAATTTTAAGATCTTCAATTTTGTTTTCAGTTATAATGTACCTGCCATCAAAATAAAAGCACTTAATGGCTTTTCCATTTCTTTTCTGTTAGAGACATGGATGAATAGAGAGGACTTTGAAAGCTAGACACTAATACAGTAGGTGATCCTTGCCTTTATTTAAATCAAATGTTCTTTTATGCCCTTTATCCAACCCCTCTCTTGTTCCCTTCTTTTCGAGCTCCCTCTTGGGAATGTACGCCTGAATCTAAAGTTCACAAAAGCAAAGAGGTTCAGGAAAAAACAGGTTTGGAACTCAAAATCAGATTAAGCTAGGTGAAGCCATTCAAAGGGAGTTTTTAGAGACAACCCTAGGAGGTGATGCTTCTGCGGGGGGATTCAGATCTCAAGGTGCTTTTCATGGTACCTTTGAGTAGTGATGGAGATGATGGTGATATCAACGAAGAAGGTAAGAGAGAGGAGGAAGATGTAGAGGAAGAAGCGTTATGAGCCAGAAAACTCAGCAAACAAACCTATGACACAAAACAAGTTAGTTATACAAATGTCAAACTGACAAAAAGTATAAGTCAAAGGAAGACAGGGCAAACTTTGCAAAGTTTAAATGAACTTCATGATGTGGATTTTAAATGAATGTCAGCTTTGCCATTTGGTGAAGACAAAAGCCCTATCTCTTCTACCTTAAATCAATGCCAGCAACATATAGCAGAAGGAGCAGAGTCTCACCATCTGAGCAAGATGCTTACAAGGAAGTCAGAAGTTCTGTGATCCACTTAATCCCTTTATTTCTAAATACAAGTGAAAAATCTGTGTGTGCATCTCTGTTTCATTTCAGAAACCTTAAAGTTCCTATTTAAAATCCACACACAAATGATAGGAAAGGAGCATTAACCGACTCAGGTGATTCTAATTTAACTTGTGTTACAATAACCCTGAAATCTATTTCCATTAAATTCCAACAACCCACAAGAGAAAGAGGGCAGAGTTTTGCGAATGTAAAGTTTTCAAGGCGACATAAAAATAAAAACTAATAACTTGGGAGCATTTTAAATGAAGAGAACTATAAACAGTCCAGCTAAATTTATTTTAAAATAACTCATTGGGAACACACACTTTCTCAGGAAACATTGCAATCACCACAATATATACCTTACTTCTTTCTCTGGTAAAATCAAGAAATAAGAAAAGGAAAGGTGAAAAAAAGCAGAGAAATATAAATCAAACAAGAAAAGGGAAAAAAAGAAAAAGAAAGGGGGGATACAAATGAGATGGAAAAAGGGGAGAGAAGAGGGAGAAAGATGGCAGAATAAAATCAGGCTGAGCTGATTCAGTAGATTCTTGGGAAAGTATATTAATTAGTTAAACTGGTTGATCTGGGCCTTTCACTCCATCAATGGGTACTACCTGTTATCATCACCCTTTAAAATGCCTTTCATAGGGTCTTCTGCATGGTCATTAAATTCTCTGTTTGTGAAATGTTTTCTTGGCTCTGAATGGATTAGATTTTCTTCAGCCAAAATGCATTAAGCCTACTGGAGGAAATGATTATCTTAGCACCAAGACTAGAGATGGCTAAAAGCAGCTGTTCTTAATCCTGGAAGCATATCAGAATCATGGGGAAAGTTTTAAAATGAAATAGTGCTTCCCTGTCTCCCATGGACCAATTAAATGCCAGAAACATCCCCAAACAAGGACATCTTATGTGCTGGTTGAAAACATTCCTATATCCCCTCAAAAATGTAAAATAACTTCTAGAGTGTGCATACATACAATTTTTGTATAATTATAGTTTTTCCTCTATTTTCAGCTGGATTATGCAGAGAACAAAAAATTTTCTAAGAACCAAGTTTGAGGACATGTTCTTACTTTAGACTTGAATCCACCAAACTGTTTATAGCATGTGTGTGAGAAACTCTGGACTCCAGCAGTAGCAGAGATCCTGCATCACAGGACCCTGGGGCATGGCTCTGCTTACTCCTCATGGGCAGACCCACCCCTTCACTATAACCCCTTCTAATACCTTTCAACTGCTCATGTTTGTTCAATAACTGAACTGTTTCAGAGAGCATGTTATGGCTCCAGGGAAACTAAACTGCACCTTGCTTTTTAGCAAAACAACAAAATAGAAAAAGAAAAAAAATTAAGAATTGTAAATAGGAAGAATATTCTCTTTAAAACAGTCTCTGCCCTCTGGTTGTATGTAGAGCATCACAGAAACTGAGAGGCGGTTGTCACTGAGATGACCGACTCTGGGAGGACCAAAGCTTTATTTGTACAGACACCCATTGACATCTTTGAGAGTAGCAAATACCGTGCAGGGATGAATGAGTGTGAAGATCAGTGTCAGCTCCGGCACTGGCGTGCAGGTTCTCAAAAGGAGGATGTTTAGGAGTGGAATTCATACAGTCACGTAGTCCTTTATTCTGCCAGCTTGGAAGTTTGTGGTTTGTTTACCTTTGTTAATAGTCACTAGCGCATCACTAGATGCTGATGGTGATGGTCTCTGCCCTGTGGGAGCTGGAAAACTAGATAAGAAACCAGAAATACACATGGAACGGCTCAATCAGACTTTCCTCAAAGTAACCACGGGAGCTCCCTTTTGAGGCTCCAAAAAGAGGTATCCTGTGAGACTGGCTGCTAATCTCAGATGTGGTGGTTTATTGCCTTGCAAGAACTAAAACAATGTACTTAGCATTTTCCCAGCAAATCTCATGTAAAATAAATTTTGGTCCTAGGCTGTTCCCCCACCTACTCCTTTTATACTCAGTGAGAGAAAAATAAATGTTATCACTGATTCTTTTCTCTTCTTCCAAAGAATGCTTATTAATCCTTCACCAGGCACTGCTTGGGAAATGCCATTTTATAACCCACAAGGAGGAAATGTCCCAAGAGGGCTAAAATTGCATGTGTTTCTGAGAAAGGAAGGCCGATACAGGAATCTGAACTGGCAGACAAAAGCCAACAGAATGTAATTGTTTGGAGCAGGAGGTTTTGAGGTTATGCAAACTTGTGTCTACACTTAGCTGGGTGACCTTGAACAAGATATTTAATCTCTCCAATCTCAGCTTTCTCATCTGTAAAGTATGTATAAAAAGATTACTTGCAGGATTGTGTTAAATATTTTACAATGTAATAATGAATGCAAAACACTCAGCACAGTGCTTCCTACAAAGTGAACACATAATTTATTCTTTCATTCAATACGTGTGAGTGTATAGAATGTGCCAGGCCCTGCTCAAGGGCCTGGGACAATGAATACAATGGGTAAGAACCCTTGCCTTCATATTGCTTACCATCTACTGTTAAGTATACATTTAGATAGTAATGATTGCTATGGAGAACATAAAACAGGGGGAGGGGCAAGGAATTGGAATGATATGCAATTTTAAACAGATGCCAGCAAAGACTGTACTGATTAGGTAAAGTAGGAGTAAAAACTGAAGAGGTAAGGGAATGAGCCATGTAGATGAAAGAGTATTTGCAAAGACACAGAGGGAGAAGCTAGCCTGGTGTGTTTGCAGATCAGAAAAGAGGTCACTGTGGGGAAGAATAGACTGGATTATAAAAAACTGACACCTGGGATAACTGAATAAAACATGAAACCTAGAGAGAGAGATAGGATCCAGTTGCTTTCATAAGTCTTGTTGTAGAGAAGTTTATTAGGTTTTGTGTTAGTCGCTGATGGAATGCAAGCCCCTTCATGAGGGATGATTAAAATCAAAGCCAGTCATCACTGAAATCTCGTTTGTGTCAGGCACTCTTGTAAGACACTTATTACAGTTACTCCTCAAAAGAATCCTACAAGAGAGACACTATTATTACTCCAACTGATAGATGATGAGGTTTGGACAATTTTAACTAATGCTACTAATTGGCAGAACTGGGACTTGTACCTCTGATTTCAGAACTGAGCCCTTATCTGTTATACTGCTCCCTAAAAGGACATATAGTTGAGGTTTAGGGGGTCAAAACACTGACAAATTTCCAAAGAACCTGTTGGGTAAAGAAAGGCACAAAAAAGAGGACTGGTCAAAATAAGGAAAAAGATAATAATCAATATCACTTCTCTGACTTATTTGATTTTAAGTAAACACATTTAAAGGATCTTTCCTCAATTGATTTCAAGTTGGGACATTTGTGAATGAATGAATGAATGAATGAATGAATGAAATTTGCACATTCCTAAAATTTCTGATTCTATGAATGAAACTGGATATAGTTCTGGAACATCAAAACATATCTGTTTTATTCATACTCTTCTTTATTATCAAGGATTGGAATTCTTACTAATTTTGAGAACTAAATAGCCATCTTTTGTGAAAGAAAGATTTCTAAAACACATTTCATCTGTTTTGGTAGAACAGCTTCTATGCAATCTTGCATTGCCTTACAGCAATGTTTGGTGGTTATTAATATATGTACAAAATGAAAAATAAGGAAAAATGTGGTGCACTTACACCCATCAAAGCTACTGAGCAAAAAGCCATCCATACTCATTTGCTTTCCCCAGAGCGATGGGCCAGCACTCAAAGACACCACACAGGCCACCTGTGGGCATGCAGGTGGGATTCAGGGGTTGCAGTTGGCAAATGTCACGCATTATTTCTATTAACGTGTTCCATGGTGCACTGTCTCTCGGGCATTGATCGACAAGCCCAGCAGGGTTGCACACTGCCTACATTCTAAGTACTAAGATTCACAGGAAGTTGTTTTCCAGGTAGGGAGTATTTCCCCACTAGCCTAATAAATTGGCAGATTTATAGATATAGAAAATAAATTAGCCGCATTAAGTATTTGCTGACTTGAAAGTAATGCCTGTGCATGATAAAACATTTAAAAAATACAAGTAAGGCCGGGCGTGGTGGTTCATGCTTGTAATCCCAGTACTTTGGGAGGCGGAGACCGGAGGATCCAGGTTCGAGGCCAACCTCAGCGCGCATGCGCGCGTGCGTGATCTCTCTCTCTTCTCTCTCCTCTCTCTCCCTCTCTCTCTCTTTCTCTCTCTCTCTCTCTCTCTCTCTCTCTCTCTCTCTCTCTCTCT
>PVJS01037878.1:0-19683 GCA_004027185.1 Glis glis
CTCTCTCTCTTTCTCTCTCTCTCTCTCTCTCTCCCTAGTGAGGCCCTCCGCAACTTCGTGAGACCCGATTTCAAAAATAAAGCATAAAAAAATAGGGCCGGGGGTATAGCACGGAGGTAGAACGCCCCTGCGTTCAATCCCCGGTACTGGAAAAAAAAAAAGAACTTCCTGTGCTTTCTTCATATTTATTTTCCCAAGACCAAAATGGAACTGGAAAATGGATGGTTAATAGAAATAGACATTCACATTCAGACACACAGACACACATGTTAGCAAAATACTGATAGGAAAATTGACAAGTTTTCTTTAGTTAAAATATGTTGATATCCTGAAAAGTTAGGCTTAGCATTTAGATTTCCAACTGAAACTTTTTCTTCTGCCCTTCAACCACTTTGCATATTAAGACCTGGGATATATAAAAAATTTCATGCCATCTCTAAGTAGAATATAAGATGGCTATTAGAAACTCAGGTCTTAGTCCATTTAAGGATTTAATGATGTGTCAGAAACTTAAATTGACTTACATTTGTGGGAGGAAATATATTTCAGGTGAAGTCTGTGAATAGGTCATGTTCAGAAGCAGCCAGGGCTCCAGTTTTGTGCTCCTCATACTCCAGGCACATACGCCTTGACCAAGCACACCTGTGGCCGCCATGCTCTTTCTCTTGTCCTCGCTCTGCCATGAGAAATGCCCCCAGAGTGCACCCTGCACTGGTTGATGTTTCCTGAAAAGGTATTTAGTGGCTCCTCATCTCTTGAAAAATACTTTGTGGTTTCCTTAATTTGTCACATAAATGCATTGTTAATGTCTCCATTGGCTGTTAAACATGCAGCTTGCAGGAAGAGCTTTGACTCCTGACACCTCAGATTGTTCTTTCTTCTTCTTTTTCTTCTTCTAATAAAGAAATCAATGAACCAGGCTCTGTGGCACATGCCTGTAATCCCAGTACTTGGGAGGATGAGACAGGAGGATCACAGGTTAGAGGCCAGCCTCAACAACTGAGCAAAGCCTTAAGCAACTTAGTGAGACCCTGTTTCAAAATAAAGAAGAAAAAGGGTTGGGGTGTAGCTCGAGATAGAATGCCCCTGGGCTCAATTCCCAGTACAACACACACACGCACACGCACATGCACACACACATGCACACGCACACACACACGCACACACACACGCACACACACAAATAATAATAATGGTAATATAAATTATAAAGAAGTCATAGAAAACTAATGCCAATGAACATTTTCCTGCCTAATCAGATAGGAAGCTATTTACATGAAACTACTGCTACTATGCAATTCTTCAACGTGCTTTTTAATCTTACACTTACACATGCTTGTCCTTGACCCATTTTCTCCAATAGTTTAGTTTTATCACTAAACTTTATATCCCCTTCATAATCTGGGATACCTGTGTTATATGAAGCTTACTTTCACATCTCCAGTAGAAAGAATGCCCCACATCAACTTGCTTATCATAAAATTGACATTTATAGTATTATGTTTTCTTCTAAGAGATAAGTATTTCTTTAAAAAGAAGACTTAATCTTCTATATAAATCACATACTAATTAAAATAAATTATAATACTAAAATAATTATTAGAGCACTTGAATATATAAATGCACTCATTTAGAAATAACAATCAAGTTAACATTAAAACCATTGTTGATATGTATATATACATATACATATCTTTATGTTTATATGTACATGTACATATAAAGGAAAAATAAGAGAGGGATGGTTGATAATAAATGCATTGGTACATATATGTATCCATAGGTAAGAATTTACAACAATAGGTTTATACTATTCAATTTAACAATGATTATTCAACTTCCTATTAATGGAGCAAAACGAAATGAAAATGAAAATAATAGCTAAAGTTACAATAAATATTTCTTCAAAAACTAAAATACTAGTTGTCTTAAATTCTTCCTAATAGCCATGCATGGTGGAACACACCTGTGATCCCAGAACAAGGGAGGCTGAAACAGTAGGATTGCAGGTTCAAGGCTAGCTCCCGCAATTTAGGGAGACTCTCAGCAACTTAGACTTTGTTTCAAAATAAAACATGAAAAGGATTGCTGGTGTAGCTCAGAGATAGAATGCCCCTGGGATAACTCCCCTGTCCCTCCATCCCAAGTTCTTTCTAGTCAAAACTTGTTCTCATTTTTAAATTAATACTTTGATTCTAGACTTTGTGAATCTACTGATATGGAAATGAGAAAGGATTGCTTTCTCCTATTTCCACACCCACACTTCTCAATTTGTTCAATTATTATTATTACATAATCAAATTTTATAATATTTACATAAGTTTCTGTGGAAAATATACTTACACATGTTTTAATAGTACTTAGTAGAATGTCTGTTTAAAGAGGTATGCATTATTTTTCTATCCCCCGATTGATGGTCTCATTTCCAACAAAGATTTCTGTATGCTCTATTCCTATTACAGGGGAAATGGTCAGCTCTATGATTTTGGGACTCAGATCAAACATCAATACTTACAAAAAATAAAAGTCCAAAGTTAGATACATTTCTTGTCAATTTTTAGTTGCTGTAACTGAACGCTACTGACTGGGTAACTTAGAAAGAAGAGAAGTTCAATCGCTCATAATACTGAAGTCTGGAAAGATCAAGATTAGGTGGCCATGCCTGGCCAAGTCCTTCTTCCTGGTGGGGACTCTGCAGTTTTTCATGGTGGTAGAGGACATCATGTGCCAAGACAGAGTCCCAGCCCAGGTGTCTCCTCCTCTGCTTAAATAAACATCCCCATCTGATTAAGGTCCCATTCGTATGGCCTTGTTTAACCTTAATTACTCCTAAATATTCCACATTCAAATACCATAGATTAAATTTTCAATTTCTTTATATATCACAATGGGGGCTATATTTCAACATGAGTTTTAGTGGAGACTTTTAAACCGTAGCAATAACTTTAGTTACTCTTAAAATATCACTGTCTGTTTTCTTCATATTAGTCATTTTTAGTTTTTAAGGTAAAAATGTGTTTACATTCTTATTGTCTGTTTCTATAAAATAGAGAATAAGTTCCAGAAGTGTGATGGGCTTTCCTATAATTTTTATTCTTATGTTGATTCTGCATTGGCAGAAAACATATACAACAGCTAACACACTGTATGAATGAAAGAAAGAAAATTCATAGTCAATTCTCCATTAGAGATAATTTTCATTAAGCAGGACCATTTAGAACTGGTAAAATAAACCATGATATGTCTTATGTTAAAAAATAGAATACCCATTTAAGTGAGATGATTGCTTGACAAAGAAAAAGAATACTTAAGTGAATTTTTTGTGTGTGGTACTGGGGGTTGAACCCAGGGGCATTCTACCTCTGAGCTACACCCCCAGCCCTATTTTATGTTTTTTTTTTTAATTTTGAAACAGGGTCTCACTAAGTTTCAGAGGGCCTCATGAGGTTGCTGAGGCTGGCTGCGAACCTGCAATCCTCCTGTCTCTGCCTCCCAAGTACTGGGATTACAAGCATGCACCACCGCGCCTGGCTTTAAGTGAATTTTTGAAATTTCAATTTTTTACAGCATATAGTTAGAATAGCACAAATTTGTTCTATTTCTAAAGACTGAGAAATTTTTTAAATAATATTAGAAACTAAGTTGTTAAATTTATGTGTTTTATTTTACTAAATTCATCAACACCTAAGTATACAAAGAAAAATTAGTGAAATCCAGTTTTATGAAAACTACTTGTCTTTGGGACTATGCCTTTGACAGAAAACACCATCCTGTCAATGTTTAGAAATTGAATAATTTATTGAGGGTCATATTCAGTGACTGCCAGTTTGCCAAAAACACTCACGGCATTTAAACCTTTTCAGTCATGTTATAGAAAGTACTGAAACTTAATTGATCCAGAGATAATTATTTGTCAGATGGTGAAATTATTTGAAAAGCCAATTTACAAAGAAAATATAATGAATAAATACAGCACCAACAAGTTAATAAACACATTCTTATTTTATATTTTAAAATAATGGTCATTATTTTCTAAAAGAAAAAGAGGTGCATAGATGATTTTTTTTTTTTTTTTTTTTTTTTTGCGGTACCGGGGATTGAACCCAGGGGCATTCTACCTCTGCGCTACACCCCCGGCCCTACTTTTTATACTTTATTTTGAAACCAGTTCTCACGAATTTGCAGAGGGACTAAGTAGAAAGAGAGAGAGAGAGAGAGAGAGAGAGAGAGAGAGAGCTTAGGCTGACAGCGAACCCGGATCCTCCGGTCTCCGCCTCCCAAAGTACTGGGATTACAAGTGTGCTCCACCACGCCCGGCTAGATGATGGTTTTGATGAATAAAATAAATGGGCTGATGTATGTGGGAGAATAAAACAGTACCACAGTGACCAGGTAATTCATATCACGGACAAGAAATGAAGTTAGGAGGTTTGCTACGAGTCAGACCATGCCGATGTTTATAAGCCAAGGTGAAGGCTCTGGGTGTAGATATTAGGATATTGTGTTGATCATGTTAGAGCTAGAGGTAGAGCTCCCAAGTTGTTTATCTATTTCTCATAGACAGAAATTATTATGACCAAAATGTATAGGATTTTAAATGAACTGTATTTTTTAATTTAGTTGAATGCAACAGAAGAGTATTTAACAACCCCCCAAAATAATTATCCCTTATGAATAAATGCATTTTTAGAGATTAACATTTATTAGACACATCATTGGGCACAAATTCACCAAATTACTTTGGTAAAATCAAGAGAGAATTAAAAGACCTTTTTGCATGCAAGTTATGGGAGTGGAAGTTTACAACAATAGTTTGCAAACACTATTCAGGGGAGGACAACAGTGTCCATATTTCTAGCAATTGAAAACGAAAAAAAAAAAGGTGTGTAAGAGAAACAGAGACACCCCAAATAGGAAAGCTTCCCTACTGTCTGTTTCTCTAGTTTTTAAAAGCTAATATTTCATTACATTGATACAAAATAGGTGGAAGTGAGGATTGCAGGGCTATCTCGATGATTTAGTGGCAGAGAAGTGGTATAACATCTACATCAGTGGCGCTTTGCCCCTTATTTCTCCAATAGTGAAGCTATAATATATTATGTCATAATAGAAATAAGTTAGTTGTTCCAAAATAAACTGAAATACACAGATAATTCATACACACACACATTTGTTGGTGGATTGTAGACTCATATCATAATGTAGTACAGAATGATAGAGATATACATGCACACCTGTAATTCTAGTACTTGGGAGGCTGAGACAGGAGGATCACAGGTTTGTGGCCAACCTCAGCAACTTAGGACCGTCACAACTGAGTCAATAAAATAAAATAGGACTGGGGTTGTAGCTCAGAGGTAGAATATCTCTGGTTCCGATATCTAGTACCCCCCAAAAAATGTGGAAATCAGTTTTATTGTTCCTCCTTGTTTTTGAAAGTCATCATCTAAGCTAGGTTAAAAAAAAACAAGAAAGAGGAATTACTGATATAAAAAACCCCACATCTTTCTTAAGTACCTATTAATGAAATCGTGATTGTGCCAGGTGTGATTAACTTACACCAAAAAAATTCTGCCTTTCAGCGTCAGATAGTCCTATAACACTGTGTTGGTGTTTAAAGTTGCTTTAAAATGATCCCACATGGTACTCAGTACTTCTGCGTGTCTCTTAACCTCCTGATAGATACTCCTGTCCACAAGATTGATTGTCTCAACAAGTTATGCTACACATATACCTGCAGAATACGGGTGTTTGCAAGGAATGTCTGACATTTGTCAAGAGTCTCGTCCCAGGATGACTCCTGTTTGATTTGGCTAGAACAATAATTCATTATTTGATAATCTGTTTTTATAAGGGGTATATTTTTCATGATGTATTGAATCTGTACAGTGAATGCTTTTCTCACAACTTTAAAATAGGATGGGTACGTTATTTATGGGAAAGACTCAAAGATGAGACTATTTTGGTACTTTTTAATGAACATATTAGATGATAAATGATAAATATATAAAATAGTACTATGTTTATTCATTTTAAAACAACTTAAAAATCAACACAGTTTTACAGGAATATCTGCAGCTAAAAGGCAAAATATTATTGGAATAAATTAATCACATCTCACAAAACCCAGACTTCATTAATAGTTTCTCATGAATGATGTGTGTCTTGTTAAGCTGTCTGAGGTGGCTTTCAAAAACAGAGGGACAATTGTGCTGATGATGTCTAATCACTAGGCCAAATTCTCTATATATTTATCTTAACTTGTATTTTTCATATAAAATACTGTAAGTTAAATGACATTTAAATATGAGGAATGATGGCTGCTTTTTTGAACATTAAGCCTGAAATAATTCAACTATTACTATGTTTAAAGTTGAGTCAAGTTTTATACTTTCTTTTAAAATTGAACAATAGGCTGATTAGTTTTTTTGGTTCTTGCTGTTTTCTCTGAAACGAAAAGATTTTGCGTGCCTCCATGAACTCAGGATCTCCTCTAGAAGTTTAGACAGGTACCCCTCCCTACCATGGCTTGCTGCTGGGTGCCAGTGCATAACAGGCCAACCTCAATACTGCTAGGTTCCTACTGATTCTTGGTTTAGGGCACAGGTTTAGCTGGGCTTCCAGGATCCCTGTATTTACAAAGGGAACCTTTATTTCTCTATAAACCAAGACGACAATGAGAAGGACCGCTAAAAGGAGATTCACAAGACTTCTGGGCCCCAGCAAGTGTTCTGGGTCCTGGGACTATTGGCAGTGCCTGTTTAGTTCCTTCCAATACCACAGAGAATGGGTGGGTGATGTGTTTCCTTAATTCTTTTTATATTTTTATTTTTTAAATTTATTTATTTTTTATTGGTGCATTGTAATCATACATCTTGATGGGTTTCAGGATGGTAGAAGTATACATGCACACATCGGTCAATTAGCCCTCCCCCAATTGTCACCCCCATTCCCTTGCCCTTCCCTCCTCGTGCTCAGCATAGTGGTTGACTTTGATTTATTTGTGTATGTACGTCCTGTGCATTAGGGCATTTCCCTCTTCTCTCCTCCCATCTTCCTCAGTTATGTTGCCTTATTTACTCATGTGAGGTTTTCTCCATCACCCGCCCTTGTCCTCCAGGGGGGCCGTGGCTCACCTGCCCATGTCCTCAGTGCTGGGATACTCTGGGGTGGGGCCGTGGCTCACCCACCCGTGTTAGTGCTGAGGTGCTCCAGGGCAGGGCCATGGCTAAAAGTATGGAGAGCTTCACGAATTTGCATGTCATCCTTGAGCAGCGGCCATGCTAATCTTCTCTGTATTGTTCCAATTTTAGTATATGTGCTGCTGACGTGAGCATGATGTGTTTCCTTAATATGGAAATCCTTAATTAGGTAACTACATGGAGTTTTGGCCTGGAGATTTTTTAAAACTGAAAATATACTGAAGATACTGTAGTGTAGTGTGTTGAATAGAAAATAGAGGACATATGAATACAAGGTCTATTTGATTCAAAGGGGACATACAAATGGCAAACGAGTACATAAAAATATGATGCTCAGTACCACAAGTCATTAGGTAAATGCCAATTAAAATGGAAATTCAATATTACGGCATACCTATATGAATGGCTAAAATATGGCTTAAAATAATAGTGCCAACACTAAACACTGGTAAGGATGCAGCACAACTGGATTACTAATACATTACTGATGGAAACTATGATTTACAGTCATTTAGAGCCAGTTTAGCAGTTTCTTATAAAATGAAATATGCAAAAAATAATTATGCAATTACCATACAGTCCACTAATAATTGCACACCCAGGCATTTATCCCAGAGAAATAAAAGCATATGTTCACATGCAAACAAATATTCCTGACAGCTTCATTTATATTAGCAAGTACTACAAATGCCCAGTGTCCTTCACTTATTGACTGGTGTAAAAACAAACAAATACAAAACCTGATAAACAGTATTATATCTGTATAACAACAACTTACAAGCAATAAAAACAAACAATTGATGATGCACCATGATGTGGATGGATCTTGAGGGAACCGTGCTGAGTGACAAAAGTCAACTTGAAGGGGTTGCACGAAGTATGTTTCCTTTAGCATGATCCCTTTGAATAAAGATTGAGAATAGATTGTGACAGGGGAGTCAAGAAGGAGGGGTAGGAGGTAAATGTGTTTTTAATTAGGTGATGTGAGGGATCTTTGCAGAGATAGAATTGTAGTGTTGGATACACTAGATTACACCTCCAATAAGACTGCATATAATTAAACATAGACCTGCACACACATACACATGCTTAAAGATTATATACAAAGCTGATGAAGTTGAACAAGAGAGGTTAACTGTGCATCATTCTGCTTGTGATACTCTACTATAGTTTTCCAAGTCATTTCCATTAGGGAAAATAGAAAATGGGCACCCAAAAATTTCTCTGTATTGTTTCTTATGATTACTTTTTATAATTTTACCAGTGTTTTCTCATTATAGAACATAGTGAGGTTCAAAATGATACCTTTATTCATGCGCACATCACTTGGTGTGTTTCCCTCCAGATCCCATGCCTCCCCTCCTTCCCTGTACATTTTAGTGAAATTGGTAATGAAATCTTCATACATAAACATAATATTATTTGATTTGTTTCCTTCTTCAAGCCTCCTTTTCTCCCTCCCTTCCCCCACTCCCCACCATCACCTTCCACAATTCTACTAGTCTCTCTCTTCTTTGATCTGAAGTCTCTTTTCTTTCCTACCTTCTTACTAGCTTACACATCTGAGAGAAAAAAGTATGGCCCGTGACTTTTTGAGACTGATGATCTCATTTATTATAATGTTCTTAAATTTCATCCATTTTCCTACAAATGACATAATTTTGTTCTTTATGGCTGAGTAAAACTCCATTGTGTGCATAGACCATATTTCCATTCATCTGTTGACAGACACCTAGGATGGTTCCATAATCTGTTTATTGCGAATTCTGCTGCTATGAATAAGGGTATGTGAGTATCACTATAGTACCCTAACTTTAATTCTTTTATGGAGATACAGAAGAGTGGTGTAACAGGGTCATATGGTGGTTACATCCTGGTCTTTTGAGGAACCTCCATACTGATCTCCATAGTGATTGTACTAATTTACAGTCTCACTAACATTGTATAAGAGTTCTTAGTTCCCCACATCCTTGCCAGCATTTATTGCTTTTGTTGTTGTTTGTGGTGCTATGGATTGAATCCAGAGGCAATCTACTTCCAAGCTACACCTAGCCCTTTTCATTTTGAAATAGTTTCTAGTTAGGTTGCAGAGTCTTTCTATATTGCTGAGGCTGAACTTGCAATCCTTCTGTCTCAGCCTCCCAAGTATTGAGAGGATACCACCACACATGGCTCTCCAATGGTTTTTGAAAAAGGAGTATTAAGTAGGATTAAATAAAATGATAACAAAACAAATACAACTAAGGATTAAACACTGAAATAAGACTATAATAGTAATAGGTGAATCTCAACTCAAAGGAACATGGTAAATATGAAGAGTTCATTTAAAACAGTGACAGAGGCCGGGTGTGGTGGCGCATGCTTGTAATCCCAGTACTTTGGGAGGCGGAGACCCGAGGATCCGGGTTCACGGCCAGCCTCAGCTCTCTCTCTCTCTCTCTCCTAGTGAGGCCCTCCGCAACTTCGTGAGACCCGGTTTCAAAATAAAGTATAAAAAATAGGGCCAGGGGTGTAGCGCGGAGGTAGAACGCCCCTGCGTTCAATCCCCGGTACCGCAAAAATAAATAAATAAATAAATAAAAATAAAACAGTGACAGATTTTTTTTCATTTTTATATTTTGAAGTGGCGCCATACCTAACTAAGCCAATTATATGCCTACTACTAGGATATCTTGTGAAAAAGTTCCCTTACCCCAAACAACAGACAATTCCCTCCCAGGTAAATGTCAGTTCCTCTTATGAGACCACAGAGTTCTCTTTTGATAGCTCTATCAGAGCAGACCCTGTGTCCGCTCACATATTCTGCATGCTGGTTTTCTTCCTATAACCTGGGAGTTCCTTACCAGCAAGGATCTGATACAATACATCCCATGTTGTAGAAACCTCATCTATATTTACTATATAATCAAGCGCCCACATAAATGTATACATAAATGTCATCATGAAACAGTTAATGGCTCCTTTCAGATGATTAAGTAAAATGTACTTAGTGGTGTTAACACTATATTTGCAAATTTATTTAATCTAACATATCTATTTTTTACAACTTCTTATGAGAAAAAATTGATTAGGCTTCAAAGATAGATCTCTTGTTTTTGAAAGATGATTAATTAAAATGAAAAGGTGGGTACACATGTACTGTATCTCAACAGTGCTTGAAATAATTTATGGAAACATTTATGCCACAGGAGGCTCTTAATAATCCACTGCAGGAGTTTCAAAATATCCAGCTCTTGCTCAGGGCACAACAGTAAGGCTTGCTTTGCACTCACTTTGAACCAACTGCATGCCTCTAAATATTTAATTTACAAAGTTGTCAGAATGCATTGCATTGGATGAAAGACTATAGGTTTCATTCATTTTTATGTAATACAAGATTATAATAAGAAAAATGAAGTGGAGGCTCCCAGGACACTTTTGACAGGCAGAGAGCAACAGGCTTCATTTGCAACTAATGAGTAGGTGTAAAACTAAGCAAAGAAAGGATGCAAGCAACCGTTACAGAAAAACACAGGTGGAGTAAACAGGTGGTGTGGACTCCGCAGGAGCCGATGATGAATGGAATACTGATGGGACAAAAATATGACCAGATTCCATAAAAGTCAGATGTATTTCAACATGGGCTACTAAATTTCACAGGACAGAATCAGGAATCCATCTGGGCCATTTATGGTTGATATAGGAAAGTTGCCAGTACTTGAAAACAATGGAATGCCTCTGTCTTATTGAGCGATGAATTTGGTACCAGCCATTCGGGTTTGACTCATCGTTTCTAAAATTATATTATGGAACTTGAATGGAAAATCTATTCCTCGGGAAGGACTTAAGAGAACATCTTTTTAGTGCAACTATAGAAGTGACTATGCATTTTCTATGGAGCAAGGTACCTTGAAGTGTAGAATAAAGGGCAAAGTACAAGGAAGCATGGCCATTTCTAACCTAATTGGTAATAACCCTTGAGGTGTCAGCAATACCTTAATTAAGTCTTATATAAAATGAAACACATCAATATGGAAATGCATCAAAGTCACAGACTACTAAGAAAATAACCAAGGGCTTCTGTTCCATGAACTAGAAGTACAAAGAGAAAATCGAACACCGTTGTCCAACTTTTTTTTTTGAAATATTTTCTCTACAAAACAATTTAAATAGAACTCTTTTAACTGGTTTGTCCACCAAAATATTTTCCAAATACTAAGTTAAAATCAGTTTTAAAAAATTGAGTTTATTTTAGATTATTTTGGTTTGGCTGATACACTGCAAGGTATTAATGCACCATAAGATCACATGCATATGGAAACCTTTGGGAACTTTGTTTAAGCCTTCAGTGCAGATTAATTATGATAACACTGACTTAGGCTTCAGCATATTTGCTCCTCCCGCTTGCTCAGGGAAACAAATTATTGTTTTCATACATGTTCGAATTTTATATAAATTACTAATTAAGATGAATCTGGACTACTATTGTTGCCAAAGGGTCAATAAATCTGTAGAAATGATGTATATTCCCTTATCCTAAATGAAAAGATGCTGTTTAGAACTGTGATTTATAAACGTGATATAACATGCAAACTTCACACAGATCTATGCCCAGGTTACACATTGGCATGGTATGTCAGTAGTTAAACACTACTAATGTTATGTGTAAATACAGGAAAAAAAAAAACGTTTCTTTGGGAACTGTGTAGGCAGTTAAGCCTCTTCACGGATAACTGAAGGTTAATGTAAAAAGTGACTCTGAACCTCATTGTCATGGATAATTACAATGCACTAATAAAAATATATTTAAAAAAGAGTGATTGGGATGTATTCAGAGAAGGGTGTTTCAAGTGACATGATGTTGGGAGTAGGTGACTGGGGCAGATTAGGAAGAAGTGGAGAAGAGACAAAGTGCACAGGAACATCCGTGTCACTCAGAAAGGACTTGCATCAATACTTAAATATTCCAGTGGGTAAAGCCCCAAGAAATACAAAGAACACTGTCCGAATAAAAAGAGAACGTGCAGGGGTTTCAGAGCCAGTCTTCCTGGTTTCAAATTGTTGCTCTGCCACCGTAGCCATGGGAGAGCTTAATATATAATGAAGAAAGGATCGGAAATTGGAGGCTACATTGCCTCATCCATGTCTATTCCTACTAACCAACTCTGCCAGCTGAAAATTGTCCTTGGATATGACAAAGCACAGCAGCCTCCATAGGATGGATTATATAAGAAATGTCAAGTGAAACAGGTATGACTATTTTGGAAATCTGCTTTCTCTCAGAAAAGTATGCATATTTCTTTTCAATTTTTTCCTTTTTAAATGTAATTGTTTTCATACCTGTTTCTCCAGTAGAGGTCCAAATTGCTCATTGTTGCTGTTCACTTTTGAGTGTGAATTCTAGGCTTAATTATTTTCCATGTGTTTTCTGATTTATGTACCTCATTAAATGTGTATTTATTATTAAAGGTCAATAAAAATCAGTATACTTCTTTATTTAAAGTTTTTTTTTTCTTTCAGGAGAGAAGTAGAGGACAGGTTCCAGTATACACAGAATACCAGGTACATTTTAGTGTTAACATTTTTTTTGTAGCACTGGTGATTGAACCCAGGGGCATTCTACCTCCGAGCTACACCCCCAACTCTATTTTATTTTTTTGAAACAGGGTCTCGCTAGATTGATGAGAGCCTCACTACTTGCTGAGACAGTTCTCCAATGATCTATGTTCACATGGGAAGAATGCTTATTCTGCTATTCATAGAAATTCTGTTTATGTATATTACATTTTTTCAAATGTATTATTTCTTCCTTTAATTCCATTAATGTTTGTTTTATATATTTCAGGGTACTGTTTTTAAGTGTATATATATATATCCATAATTGTTCCTACGATCCTCCTGTTTCAGCCTCCCAAGCTAGGATTACAGGCATGTGCCACCACGCCCAGCTGAGTGTAAACATTTTTAAGCTGATGGTTCAGAGTCTATGTTGTTATGCAAGCAGTTGCAAAATTTCCCCAGGAAAATGTAAGGATACGGAAGACAGAATTTTTATTTTATTTATTTTATTTACTGTTCCATCACCAACACTTAGGAAAGTATCTGGTACATAGTGTTCAATAATATTTTCTTTAAACCAATTTGTGTTCAGAGGCTTAAATTAAAGGAAAATAACGTCCTGAGGTGAAGGTTTCGTATCCTCACTGGAAATAGGCCTCATATTCATGGGCCATTGAGGGACATTTGAAATCTAAACTATAGCACATTCTAATTTCAATCTATTACAATAGGTTATACCATAGCTTGTAAGAGTTTAGTCATGGGGGGGGTCAGACACAGGGTCATTCTACCTCAAACCTACACTCCCAGCCCCATTTTCTTTTTTTTTTCAATTTTTCTTTCTTTTTACTTTTTACTTTTTTCTTTTTTGAAACAGGATCTCATTACTCATTAAGTTGTTGAGGCTGGCCTCTTACCTGCGGTCCACCTGTCTCAGCCTCCCAAGTACTGGAATTACAGGCATGCACCACCACCTCTGATGATTTTAATCTTTTCATATGTATCCAGGGTTGTTTTATTGGCTAACATGTTTTATATGGTCTATCATGGAGAATGATGTATGTTCACATGGGAAGAATGCTTATTCTGCTATTCATAGAAATTCTGTTTATGTATATTACATTCTTTCAAATTGTATTATTTCTTCCTTTAATTCAATCACACCAATGTTTGTTTCATATATTTCAGGATATTGTTTTTAAGTGTGTATGTATATCCATAATTGTTATATCTTCTTAGTAGATTTCCACTTTTAACATAAAATATCCCTTTTTGTCTCTGCTAACACATTTTTGTCTTAAATAATTTTTATATAGTAGAATATGGCATCTCTTTTTGTAGGTTTTTTATTATTTTGGTACTGGGGATTAAATACAGGGGTGTTATAGCTCTGAGGTACACCCCCAGACCTTTTTATTTTTTATTTTGAAACAGGGTCTTGCTAAATTGCCCAGGCCAGCCTCAGACCTGTGATCCTCTTGTCTCAGTCTCCCAAGTACTGGGAGTACTGTGTTCTCTTTGGTTTGTATTTGCATGACATATCATTTTTCATCCTTGAACTTTCAACCCATTTGTGTCTTTGAGTCCAAAATGTATCCTTTACTGTCAGCACAATGGTGTATAATATTATTTTGTCCATTTCCTCAATATTTGCCTTGTTATTGGTGTAGTTATAAAACTCTCATTAATGTAATTAGGGGTTAGATAAATTTACATATGTGATTTTGCTGCTTTTTCTGCATGCATTTTCAATCTTTATTCTAATATGCATTCAGAAGAGAAGGTCAAGAAATTTCATGCTTTTGAAGGGAAAGGAAGGGCTCAGTAATTGTGATTCCTCCAGTGAAGGTTAAACTCGGTTTAAAATGCTCCTGTTTATTGTAGGTTTTCTATGTACTGTCCAAATAAAATGAGGATGTCTTCATTTAACATGTTATTTTATAAATACTTTTGCCATTTAAAAATACTTTTTCTAGTAGATGATGATTAATTCAAGACCAAAATTATGCTTTGCTCAGAAACAGGGGTGGTAAGTAGAATTTATCAAAGGCTTTTTACTACATGATTGTCCTGTTTCGATGTAGAGATTTGGTAAATAGTTGGGTCTAGCATGGATTCTCACATATCAGAAAAACACAAAATCCTTTCCCAGTGAATGGAAGAATATCTCCTTGAACACACTTTTCCATTTAATAACAAAATCAATAACCAGTATTTGTTGAACATGCCAGGCAGTCATGCAGTATTGAGATAAGTCATTTAATAAAACCAACAAGAGATCTTGCCCTTATGTCGAACACATGCAGAAGGATAAAACAGACAATAATCAAGCTAAATGAGATAAAAAAAGGACAAGAGTTTGCAAGAAATGAAAAATAGCATGGCCACCACTATAAGCAGTGTGCTTAAGTCAAGATTCTCTTAGGGAGTAAAGTTGTATAAGAGGCTGTGTGAGCTGACGGGGTACATGGTGTGCACAACCAGCGAAGAATAACTCCAGGAAAGAGGCAATGCAGAGGCCCAGGCAGGGGGCACACTTGGAGGATCAGAGAGGAATGTGTGCACAAAGTAGAAAGAACAGAGAACAAGGAATGGAATCAGAATTTGCTATTCCTCCATAAAGCAAATGGCATATTCCAATGAAACGTGTTCCAATAGCACCTTACTACTGTTAATACTTCTCTGCACACCACCTCTCAGTAGGAGCTTGGTCTGGGCTGTGAGCATCTGTGTCCATGTGAACACCTGCCCAGGGACCCTTATGGCATCATTTACATAGTTTTTGGAATATCACAGTTGTAAATCCTATTCCTCCCTAAGTGCAATTATTTTCCCTTCACTCAGGACAAATGACATAAGATGATAGGAGAGGGTTTCCCTGACTCCTTGCGCACAAGAAAAGGACAATTAATTAAAATTTTGATCCTCCCAAGTTGCCTGCTTTGTGAAGAAATTAAATAACTTAACCTAGCTTGAAGGTCAGTATGCATGTGAGTGGAGAATCTTAATGAAGGAGAATTCTCCAAATCAGAGATGCCAAACTAGAAACATAATGCTACCTGTGATTTGTTTCTTTTCCATGTTTTAAAAATAGAAATGATCTTATAGCCTTCCCCACAATGTAATTCTGATTTTTACAGTGTGGTACTTAGACAGCCATTAGAATTTTTCAAAAGCTTTGTTTTAAAATCACACCTTCAAGCAATTGAAATTGTGTTCACATTTTGCATTTTTAAATATATTTGTAAAGAAAATATTCTGCTGTTTTCCATGGGCAACCTCATTTGGAAGTCTAAGGTTGCCTCTAATGTGGTCCTGTAATCTATTGTCCCTTGGCTCAAATTCAAACCTGTTGCTCTGTTGGGCATGTCCCTTCAACTCCATGTGATACTATTTCTTGCTATTATTTGATAAGTCTGTAACTTTGTATTCTCTCCATGTGCCTGGGCATATGTTCTATATATATGAATACATGTGTGTGTTTGTGTATTAGTATTTGAACATAGAGAAAATGTCATTTCTGAGAATATCACATCTTGTGACCCAAATGAAATTCATTGTATCTTACATTTGCAAAAGTATTTTGCCATAATCTTACTATAGTTAATTATTGTTTGTACCTTATTTAGCTTTTCAAAACTATGTAATAAATTCTTAAATTATAATGATGCATAAAGAGACATACACTTGGCTCATTTTTCTATATTTTAATAGTTTAAATACTATACTTCAGTTAAATACCCCATTGTTATGATTTAAAAGTAAAATGTCCCTAGGACTTCCTGCTCTGGAGGGAGCCATGCTTGGATTTGGGTCCCTGGTGATGTGGCTTTGGGGACCATATAAGTCCCTCACCCCCTCCCCTTGATCTCTGTGCTTCCTTCCACCATGCCCTGAGGACTTATAGACTCTGGTCCTGCTTGGAAGCTGGCATAAATGTATATATATTCATACATATATATTTCAGTCTATCTATATCTATATCTATCTATATCTATATATAGAGATAGATATATAGATATCTATCTATATCTATATCTATGTATCTATATCTATATCTATCTATCTCTATCTATCTACATATATATATATATATATATTTAGAGAGAGAGAGAGAGAGAGAGAGATAGGGAGAGAGAGAATGAAATCTTCAGTACTGTAAGCAAATAAATCTTTCTTCCTCTAAATTTTGTGTGTGCAAGGTGCTAGATCACAGAAGTGAGACTGCCAACTGAAATAGAAATTTGGATCATTTTTCTATATTTTATCTTCCATATATTATACTTAAGGTAAATACCCCCATGAACTCCTGTTAATTGTTAAATAATATTTTGCAATATGGATCCGATAGAAAGAATATGAATCCTCTATGACATTCTTACTCATCCTTCTTTCTTGTAACAAGGAAAGTTCCTTAAGTTTCTTGGAGATAAAGGTATTCTCCATATGAAAAATAGCAATCAGAGAATGAAATGCTTTACTGAAATTATCAACATAGAAAAATGTTCTATGTGTGCTAATTGCAAACAGTGGGCAACCCCATGATACTCTAAATCAGTGTCTGGGGGTGTCTTCCCAACAATAGTTCTAAATGAAAATATTACTACACTTAAGTCATATTTTGAATTTCCTTATGTCTTAAGCCTACCAGAAAGTTCTTTTTTCTATGTCTGTGATAGCACTTCAATAGGCTTTTTTGAAGTCTCATAGTTTGCCTTCATGTTGGTTGAGTGATCTTAGGAGGATATATTATCAATGGGCCAGAAAGAATTTTCTATGTTTAACTTCTCTGGTTTTATGTATTCTAAGTGTCCATTTTTTCTTATCCTGTGCCAAATTAGCATCCCTGTACAATTTCAGTGCACAACATCTGTATAAGACTAAGTATTAATACTAGGATGAATTTAAGACAAATTATGCCATAAATCTTCTAAGGAATGGCTCTTAAGTAGTCCTTAAAATATATTTCCTATAAAACATATCATTAAGGATTTAAACTTGATTAAGAATGGTATTTGGTAGCTCATATATTTTTAAATTTCCCTGTGAATTGCTAGCTAAGAGGAGCTAGGCAGTGTTTAAATGCCTCAAAACATGAACAGAAAAAAAATTTATCAGTCACTTTGATTCATGTTAGGGAGTTATTGTGTATAATTCATCCTATGTTTTAAATCTCTTACTACCATAGTACTGAAGAGTGAAATTAAATAGGATTTTCTATTTGTCAGTTGGCTGAAATTTGTTTTATTTATATGTACCTATATTGCTATGCTGTCATCTGAGTTTTAGTTGAAGGATTATGACTTCTAATTGCTTCCCTTTTGATTTTACACCCAATTCTTATGTCTTGTGACACCAACCCACCTTTCAAAATTTTCTTCACCTAGTGATCTAAATCCCCTACAGTGAGTCCTTTCTGAATAACCATTAAAATATTAACAGTGAGATAGATGTTCATCCAAATGCCCAGTAGAAGTTGTGACTTATCTTTTCTGTAAGACACTGGCTTCTTGAAATTTAACCCCATTTTAAATTCAACCAAGACAGAGTTGACTGACTATTCCCTTTATTTCACTTTGTCTTAATTTATGTTCCCCTGGAAGTACATCCTGAGATAAAGATTCATGTGTTTATTTTACAGTGTAGTCTATTTTGCAGGCAATCATAAAAAACACCAGTAGGAGAGAAGATGAGAAAGACAAAAAAATCTAAAAGGCAGCCGGGTGTGGTGGTGCATGCTTGTAATCCTAGTACTTGGGAGGCGGAGACCGGAGGATCCAGGTTCACGGACAGCCTCAGCTACTTAGTGTGGCCCTCCGCAACTTCGTGAGACCCGGTTTCAAAATAAAGGATAAAAAATAGGGCCGGGGATGTAGCGCGGAGGTAGAAAGCTCCTGGGCAAATATAGTTCTTTAACAAGCATGTATCACTTGGAGAGCACTCTTAGTAATGTAAAGCATACATGTTGAAGTTTTAGAGTGATCCTGCCCACTGTTTGAGGGAGCTGGAGTAAGTATACACATATACACCATCTTGTAACTCATTGGTTGAGATGTGCTCCTGAGAGGATATCAATTCTTGGACATGTCAATTCCTGGACAGCCTCATCTCTAAGTAGTAAAGCCAGATTTAGTTCCACAAAAAGACTTCAGGCAGTCAAAGTCAGATGTATGTGTGCTGAAATAAGAATAAAGGAACACTAGCAGGACATCAACCTCTCCTGCATGTCTCATTGTTATTCTTGCAATTTTTTTCTCTTGTAATTCCATCTTGTGTTATATTCATAATTAGATATTATTTCCTTGAATATTTAGCCAGTATATTAGCAGTCACTCTAATAATCATCTAATCTAGAATATTATTAAATATTATAATATAAATATTTTATTCATATTATTCTTATGAGTATCTATGCATCTTAATGGACTAGGGGAGAAAATCACAGCTACTATGAGATTTCTCCAGAGACTACTTATAGCACTGAGACAAGTGAAGCTTTGAGGCTGCTCATCCGCAGCTTCCAACAATAACAGTGATAACACACACACACACACACACACACACACACACACACACACACATTCAAAATAAAAATAAACACTCCTGGAAACCACATACATTCCAAGAAAGGCAAAGAACAAAGCTGTGCAAGGATCTAAAGCTCTTTGACAGCAGAGGCTTCAAGGTTCAGATGGATACTTTGAGGACCCAATCTTCATTTCCCAGGTGTTAGCAATTTATGGAAATAAGGGTGTCCTAGTGAAGAGAGGAATATGAATCATATCACCGCTTGAAATTAGGAATTTTGATGAAATTATTCAAGTTGTTTAAATATGCTCCAGGTATCACATGGTACCTGAGAATCTTGAGCTCCAGCTCAGGACTGGAGGTATTGTATTCTTCAGTTTACTTTATTTTTTTTTTTTTTTTTTTTTTTTTTTTT
>PVJS01037879.1:0-19682 GCA_004027185.1 Glis glis
TGGTTGGTTGGTTTGATGGGATGGATAGATAGATGGCTAGATGGTGGGATGGATGGATGGATGGATGGAAGGAAGGAAGATGGTGGTTGGTTGGTTGGATGGATGGATGGATGGATGGATGGTGGATGATGGATGATGGATGGATGGATGGTAGAATGAATGGATGGATGGTGGATGTATGTATGGATGGATGGATGGATGGATGGATGGATGAATGGATGGCTAGATGGTAGATGGATGGTAGAATGGATGGATGGATGGATGGATGGAAGGAAGATGGTGGTTGGTTGGTTGGATGGATGGATGGATGGATGGTGGATGGATGGTGGATGGATGGTAGAATGGATGGATGGAGGATGGATAGATGATGGATGGATGGTAGAATGGGTGGATGGATGGATGGTGGTTAGTTGGTTTGATGGATGGATGGATGGATGGATGGGTGATAGATATATGGCTAGATGGTGGGATGGATGGATGGATGGATGGATGGATGATGGATAGATGGATGGTGGATGATGGTGGTTGGTTGGTTGGATGGATGGATGTATAGATGGATTGATGGATGGATGGTGGTGGTTGGATGGATGGGTGGTAGAATGGATGGATAGTGGATGGATGGATGGATAGTGGATGGATGGATGGATGAATGGATGGATGGGATAGATGGTAGATGGGTGGTGGTTGGTTAGATGGATGGATAGATGGATGGTGTATAGATGGATTGATGGATGTATGATGGTGGTTGGATGGATGGATGGCTGGATGGATGGATGGTGTATAGATGGATTGATGGATGGATGGTGGTGGTTGGATGGATGGATGGTGGCTAGATAGTGGATGGATGGTAGATGGATGGTGGTTGGTTGGATGGATGGTGGAGTGAATGGGTGGATGGATGGGGCTGGGTCATTAGGTTAATACAGTGTTCTGAATCCTGCTAGTGTGTCTCTAGGTCCAATCGTCTCCACCATTGGTGTCTTCTTCAGAGAAGAAGGATTGTCCCTGAGTCTGTAAGTGAGGAGTTTGAGATATAAATCTGGAATGAGGACTTTCAGAGTGATTCATAAAGAAGTTATGGACTAGTGATAGTGTGATAGAAAGTGATATCATAAGTTAATGTAAAAAACAAGGGCCATATTTTTGGAGCTTAAAAATAATTTGAAAGAAAGTCTATAATTTTTGTCTTGGTAAATGATAAGCATCACCATCAGGAAACCTATGAGTGTTGGGAAAGTTGTCCTGGTTTGGGGGCCTACTTCTCAGGAAGAACTTCCATGGAAATTCCGTCAACTGCTGTTCTGTGGGGCGGGTGGGGTGGGCTAGTGACAGAGGTCAAGCAGAGACCTAGAACTTCCCCACTCGTGTGTGTGTGTGTGTGTGGGTGTGGGTGTGTGTGTGTGTGTGTTACTGGGAATGGAACCCAGGGGCATTCTACCTCCGAGCTACACCCAGCCCTATTTTATTTTTTATTTGGAAACAGGGTCTCACTGAGTTATTGAGGGCCTCACTAAGTTGCTGAAGCTGGCCTCGAACCTGCAATCCTCCTGTGTCAGCCTCCCGAGTGCTGGGATTACAGATGTGCACCAGCATGCCTGGCTCATCCCTTGGGGTTTTATGTGGGGACCTGAGGGCCAGGGCTCCTCTCTCCAGGCAGGGACAGAGCACCGGGCTTTGGCCTCCTTGGCAGAGGACTGTACTGGTGGGGAACGGGCTGTGCCACCCTCCCCGGGCAGTGGGTTTGCTTGGGGTGCTGTGTGTGTTCAGAGGTTCCCATGTGTGAGCTGAACTTTTCCCGTGTGGAAAGGGCCCGTGGGTGGGGACAGCAGCGGGGAAAGATAACTCTGGTAGTGGAGGCCCCGTGAAGTAACCGCTGTCCCCCACACGGGTTCTCCTCGCAGGGACTCCCACCGGCCCTGCCTGCCATGATCCCCCCGGCCAGCAGCACCCCGCCGGGAGAGGCCCTCTTCCCCAGCGTGGCACCTCAAGACCCCTGGAGGACGCAGGTCTCAGGCTACTCGGACTCTGTGACGCGACACATCAGCCACCGGGCGAACAACTTCAAGCGACACCCCAAGAGGAGGAGGTGCATCCGGCCCTCCCCGCCCCCGCCCCCCAACACCCCCTGCCCCATCGAGCGGGTGGACTTCGGGGACCTGCACCCCCAGAGGTCCCTCCGGGAGCTGGTGTTCAACGGCTGCATCCTCTTCGGCGTCGAGTTCAGCTACGCCATGGAGACGGCCTACGTGACGCCGGTCCTCCTGCAGATGGGCCTGCCCGACCAACTCTACAGCCTCGTGTGGTTCATTAGCCCTATCCTCGGTGAGCCTGGAAGGTTCCAGAAGCCTCAGCTCAGGGGGCTGAAGGAGGAGTGAGAGTTCAGCTCCCCTCATTAGTATGGGGCTGTCGGAGAATGCAGGGGTGGTTGGTCAGAGCCCAGACTTTAAGTTCCTTCTTTTTTGTGGTGCTGGGGATTGAACCCAGGGGCATTCTACCTCTGAGCTCCACCTCCAGCCCTATTTTTTATTTTTTGTTTTGAAACAGGATCTTGCTAGGTTGCTGAGGGTCTCACTGTGTTGCTGGGGCTGTCCTCGAACCTACGATCCTCCAGTCTCCATTTCCCAAGTGGGATTACAGGTGTGCACCACCACACCCGCCTCTTTAAGTTCCTTTACTAAACCAGACCTTAGAATAGGATTTAGCAGACCCCAGGGGCCATGCCATCTTATACCAGGAGAATCCAAGCAGGACGGCTCGGTGGGATTTGAGCCTCCAAGGTCCTAGAATTCCCTGGATTCCCAAGGAAGGCCAAGGGGCCTCGAAGGGTCCAAAGCGGACATGTTAAAGAGACACCAAGTGACTCCAGGAATCCATTTCTTTTTAGGCTAGATTTTGTTTTCTGTGTCTCTCTAGGTCCTTCCTTCCTTCCTTCCTTCCTTCCTTCCTTCCTTCCTTCCTCCTTCCTTCCTTCCTTCCTTTTTTATGGTACTGGGGATTGAACCCAGGGGCATTCTACCTCTGAGCTACACCTCCAGCCCTTTTTATTTTTTTTGTTTTTGAAACAAGGTTTTGTTAGGTTGCTGAGAGTCTTGAACCTGCAATCCTCCTGTCTCAGCCTCCCAAGTACTAGGATTACAGGTGTGTGCCACCACGCCCAGCTGAGTTCGTCTAGATCTGAGTTCCCCTTACTCTCTCGGTGCAGTGGGCCGTCTGAGTGCAGGGATGTGGCGAGGCCATCTCGCAGTCCCCAGGAGCCGCGGGGCCCGCAGTGACCCTGGCCTGCTCTGTTTCAGGGTTCCTGCTGCAGCCTCTGCTGGGTGCGTGGAGTGACCGGTGCACGTCAAGGTTCGGAAGGAGACGCCCTTTCATTCTTGTGCTGGCTATAGGTCTGTTGTTTCGGCATGGACGGAAAATGAAAAAGCAAACAAGAAGGCCCGACCGCTTCCTTGTAGGAAAATCGAAAGCAGACCCCGAGCGGCAGCTCCCCGCCACCCGACCAGGGCTGGCCTGGCAGCAGGGAGCCCCTCCCCAGCCCGGGGCAACCTGACAATAGATCGCTCTGCTCCTTTTATTTCAATGAGTTGATAAAGTTCATCTCATTACTGCTCTGCCGGATGAAATATAAAACCCTGACCCAAGGACAAAAACACAGTGGGACCCTAGGTGACATTTCCCACCCACTCTGCTGGCAATTTGTGTGTGTGTGTGTGTGTGTGTGTGTGTGTATGTGTGTGTGTGTGTGTGTATGTGTGTGTGTGTGTATGTGTGTGTGTGTGTATGTGTGTGTGTATGTGTGTGTGTGTGTGTGTGTGTGTGTGTGTGTGTGTGTGTTACTGGGGATGGAACCCAGGGGCATTCTACCTCTGAGCGACACCCCAGCCCTATTTCATTTCTTATTTTAAGACAGGGTCTCACTAAGTTGTAGAGGGCCTTGCTAAGTTTCTGAGGTTGACCTCGAACCTGTGATCCTCCTGTCTCAGCCTCCCAAGTGCTGGGATTACAGGCGCGCACCACCATGCCCAGCAAAGTTTTATTTTTTAGAATTCTTTTTCTTTGGTACTGGAGATTGAACCCAGGGGCATTCTACCTCTGAGCTACACCCCCAGCCCTTTTTCTTTTTCTTTTTCTTTTTTTTTTTTTTTTTGCAGTACCAGGGATTGAACCCAGGGGCGTTCTACCTCCGAGCTATACCCCCGGCCCTATTTTCTATACTTTATTTTGAAACTGGGTCTCGCGAAGTTGCAGAGGGCCTCACTAAGTAGCTGAGGCTGGCTGCGAACCCGGATCCTCCTGTCTCAGGCTCCCAAGTATTGGGATTACAAGCGTGCACCACCACACCTGGCTTTTATTTTTCATTTTGAAATAGGGTCTTGCTAAGTTGCTGAGAGCCTCACTAAATTGCTGAGGTTGGTCTCCAACCTTTGATCCTCTTGTCTCAGCCTCCCAAGTACTGGGATTACAGGCGCAGGCCACGGCACCCGGCTTAATTAAAATAATCCTTGAGTCCTCAGAGTCTAGACCTAGGTAGTGACCGGCTAGGGACAGAGCCGGTCTTGTCGTCGGTGACGCTGGCTCTCTCTCCAGGGGCGTTGCTGGGCCTCTCGCTGCTGCTGAACGGCAGGGACATCGGCACAGCCCTGGCTGACACGGCCAGCAACCACAAGTGGGGTATCCTGCTCACCGTGTGCGGCGTGGTGCTCATGGACTTCAGCGCGGACTCGGCCGACAACCCCAGCCACGCCTACATGATGGACGTGTGCGGCCCGGTGGACCAGGACCGCGGCCTCAACATCCACGCCCTCCTGGCGGGTGAGCCCCTCCACCCGCGCCTGGGACCCACCGCACTCCCCCATTAAAAAATAAATTGAGGAGCCAGGCGTGGTGGTGCACCCCTGTAATCCCAGCACTTGGGAGGTTGAGACAGGAGGATCGTAGGTTTGAGGCCAGCCTCAGCAACTTAGCAAGACCCTCAGCAATTTAATGAGATCTTGTTTCAAAATTTAAAAAAAAATTGTTTAAGGGGCTGGGGTGCAGCTAAGAGGTAGAATGCCCCCTGGGTTCCATCCCCAATACCAAAAAATAAAAAGCGGGGGTTAAAAATTTATAATCCTAGTACTTGGGAGGCTGATGCAGGAGGATCGCAGGTTCAAGGCCAGCATGTAGTAACTTAGTGAGACCCTGTTTCAAAATAAAATAAAAAGGGCTGGGAGTGTAGTTTGGAGGTAGAGGTACATTGAACTTGGTTCAATCCCCAGTACCACAGGGAGAGAGGGGGGTGGGGAAGGAGGAGGAGGAGAAGGAGAGGAGGAGGAGCCACCCTGGGAAGCCCGTCCTCATTTTTGTTAGGGTTTAGGTGGGACAGATGCTACAACCGCGTCCTTGGGGTGGACTTCACTATTTTTTTTTTTTTTTTGGTACTGGGGATTGAACACTAGGGTATTCTACCTCTGAGCCACACTCCCAGACTTTCTTATTTTTTATTTTGAAACAGGATCTCACTAAGTTGCTGAGAGTCTCACTAAATTGCTGGGACTGGCCTCAAAACCATGATCCTCCTGCCTCAGCCTCCCAGGGACTAGGATTACATGTGTGGACTCGGCTCCTTTAACGTCCTGAGAGGCGGGCATGCCGTTCCTTTGGGGTCCCCTTGCCTGCCTGCAGGAGGGACTGAACCAGGTTTCTCTCCCCAGGTCTCGGAGGAGGGTTCGGATACGTGGTCGGGGGAGTCCACTGGGACACAACAGGCTTTGGGAGAGCCCTGGGCGGCCAGCTCCGCGTCATTTACATCTTCACCGCGGTCACCCTGAGCGTCACCACTGTGCTGACCCTGGTCAGCATCCCGGAGCGGCCGCTGCGGCCCCCGGGCGAGAAGAGGACGGCCATGAAGAGTCCCAGCCTCCCGCTGCCCCCGTCCCCGCCCGTGCTGCTGGAGGAGGGGGCCGGCCACGCCATGCCCGCCCACACGGCCACCAGCCTGTATGCCAGCTTCTGCAGCCCCATCTCCCCGCCCAGCCCCCTCACGCCCAAGTACGGCAGCTTCCTCAGCAGGGACAGCTCCCTGACGGGCATTAACGAGTTCGCCTCGTCCTTTAGCACGTCCAACATAGACGGCGTCCTCATCGACTGCTTCACGGGCGGCCACGACAACTACTTGGCCCTCCCCAGCAGTGTCCCCCGACAGGCCATCAGCGTCAGCTTCCCCCGGGCGCCCGACGGCTTCTACCACCAGGACCGGGGGCTGCTGGAGAGGAGGGAGGCCGCCATGAGCTCCGGCGCGGACAGGGGCGTGCTGAGGGTGGGCTCCCTGGACACCCCCAAGCCCAGGGCCTCTGGGATTCTGAAGAGACCCCAGACCTTGGCTCTACCGGACGCAGCCGGAGGAGGCGGCCCGGAAACCAGCAGGAGGAGGAACGTGACCTTCAGCCAACAGGTAAAAGCAAAGGTCGGGGGAGCCCCAACCGATGGGAGTGTACCCTTATCCCCTTCTCAGATGACAAGGGGGAGTTGATTGGGAAAGAAATTCCTGGCCTGTCATGGGGGTTTGGTAGTCCTCTAATCTGCAAGAGGGGCCTCAGAAACATTCCCATTATAGCCGGGCGTGGTGGCGCACGCTTGTAATCCCAGTACTTGGGAGGCTGAGACCAGAGGATCCGGGTACACAGCCAGCCTCTGCTACTTAGTGAGGCCCTCCGAAACTTAGTGAGACCCTGTTTCAAAATAAAGAATAAAAAATAGGGCTGGGGGGTGTAGCTCGGAGGTAGAATGCCTCTGGGTTCAATCCCCAGTACCACCAAAAAATAAATAAATAAATAAATAAGTAAATAAATAAATAATAAAATACGGCGGGGGGTATAGCTCAGAGGTAGAATGCCTCTGGGTTCAATCCCCAGTACCAAAAAAGAAAGAAAGAAAGAAAAAGAAACATTCCCATTACAGTGGCATACGCCTGTAATCCCAGTACTTGAGAGTCTGAGATAGGAAGATTGCAGGTTCGAAGCTAGCCTCAGCAATTTAGCAGGACCCTCAGCAACTTAGTGAAACCCTCTTTCAAAATAAAGAGTAAAGCCGGTATGGTGGTGCACACTTGTAATCCCAGTACTTGGGAGGCTGAGACAGGAGGATCGCAGGTTCGAAGTCAGCCTCAGCAACTTAGTGAGGCCCTCCGCAACCAAGTGAGACCCTGTTTCAAAATAAAGAATAAAAAGTAGGGCTGGGGGTGTAGCCCGGAGGTAGAATGCCCCTGGGTTCAGTCCCCAGGAACACACACACACACACACACACACACACACACACACATCTTTACTTGCATATCAGCACATGAATCCTGGGCCACATGAGTCTGCAGAAGAGCGAATACACGCAGGAGTCCACTAGAACCATCAGGTGGTTGAATACCCAGGCTACAAATTAAAGCAGCAATTCTTGCAAACACGTCATGTTTGCCCAGAGGTCGCCGGGCCGGGCTGGTCCTCTGCTGAGTGTGCCTTCCACTGCCCCCTAGTACTTTCCCTCCACAACCAGCCCACAGCCCACTGGGCCGTGTGAATATGGTGCCAGCAAATCTGAGTCCTCCAAAAAGATGACAACAGCCGGGCGTGGTGGTGCACACCTGTAACCCCGTACTCGCGAGGCTGAGACAGGAGGATCGCAGGTTCGAGGCCAGCCTCAGCAACATAGTGAGAACCTCAGCAACTTAGCAAGACCCTGTTTCATAATAAATAAAAAGGGCTGGGGTGTAGCTCAGAGGCAGAATGCCCCTGGGTTCAATCCCCAATGAAAAGAAAATGACCCAGTAAAAGACCACAGCACCCCGGGACCGCCCCCAGCTTCAGCGGTCATGTCTCCCTGGGTCTAGCATTATTAGCTAACTCCAAGGGGCCGCCAAAACTCGGGACCCTGAGGGGCAGCGGCATCATTTGCAAAGGCACAGAACCTTCCAGGAGGCTGGTTGCCTTTAGTATGTGTCAGATTGGCTGTCAGGCCACTGACTGATTTGTGAGGTTTTACCAGATTTCAGAGCCCATGATCTTGAAGAGGCTATTTTAAATGAAAGGTGGGTAATTCTCTTATTGAAAGTGGACGTGACAGTTTCTGTGCCCTGCTGGCCTTGGGGCGCTACAGGAGGAGAGAGTGTTAGGAACTTAGGTTTCTTTTTTTTGCAGTACTGGGGATTGAACCCAGGGGCGTTCTACCTCCGAGCTACACCCCCAGCCCTATTTTTTATTCTTTATTTTGAAACAGGGTCTCACTAAGTTGCGGAGGGCCTCACTAAGTAGCTGAGGCTGGCCGCGAACCCAGATCCTCTGGTCTCAGCCTCCCAAGTACTGGGATTACAAGTGTGTGCCACCACACCTGGCTAGAAACTTGGGTTTCTTGACACGAGTCCTGTACAACTTTGTAACCTGCATGGGCCCCGCGAGGGAGCTGGTTCTGAAGGCCCGGCAGATTGGCAGTGTGGGCCCGTGAGACGCTTCGCTCAGGTCCAAGGAGGTACTGCAGTCACCCTGCTCTGTGGACCCTGACCAGGGCCACATGGGACCAAGGGGGTGACTGGCTCCTCGGGTAGGTCCCCGAGGCAGCCCAGGCTCCCTTCTGCAGCCCGGGCTTCCCTGGCTTGCTCAGAGGTTAGGCGACATCCCCGGCTGGCCGGCCGCGCTCTCCTCGGCATGACAGTCAGTGTCCCCTCCGCTTGTCTCAGCGCATCGTGGCCCTGTGGGGACCTGCGCTGGTCCCAGCAGGAGAGACCAGTTTGGCTCCCCATTGGCAGCACAGAGGACGACACGTGAGCTCCTGTCTGGACAGGGACTGAAGGCCCGAGAATCCCACGGGAGGCAGGGAGGCCCGTGGTTGTCAAAGGCGGGAGTCAGACACCTTTGTCCTCCTTCGGACGACGTCGGAGTGGCTAACCTGGCTTTTTCTCAGCGCTGGAACATCCTGTCCCATCCGGCTCTAGAGACAGCGCTCTAGGGCCGCCTGGAGTCTCGCTGTTAATCTGTTTTCTTATTTCCATTCTCCATTCACTATGGTTTATGTATCAGTTCTTTGAGGAAAATCAAATCATGAACTAACTATTGACACACCCGGGCCCCAGTAGGGACACGAGCGTCACTTTAGGCTTCCCCCGGCAGGCCTGGCTGACCAGCTCTGTCGATGTGGCTGCTCTTGGGACCAACGTGCGGACTCCGTGTCTGTCCCCCCTGGAGTGTCCAGGTGCCGACGACGCCACACGCTCCCCCTGGAGCCAGAGCAGCGTCTCCTCTTTATTCTCAAAACAGCTAAATCCCAGCTGGGCAAGGTGGCGCATACCAGTAGTCCCAGTATTTGGGAGGCTGAAACCAGAGGATCGTAGATTTGAGGCTAGCCTCAGCAACTCAGCGAGACTCTGTTTCCAAATAAAAAATAAAAAGGGCTGGGGGTGTAGCTCAGAGGTAGAATGGCCCCGGGTTCAATCCCCAGTGCCACAAAGCAAAACCCAGCTAGATTCCAGCATGGTCGTTCACCTGGCCAGAGTCTGTACCCCAAACCCAGGCAGGGTGCTGTGGAATGAAACTTCTCATTCCGGAAGAGCTGGTGCCCGAGTCAGCGAGTAACACGCCCGCGGACTGTTCCTGAGCCCCAGGAGTAAGTCACCCCGCTCCTTCCAGCGTCCATTCTGTTGACAATGGAGCTGCTGTGGCCGCATGGTGAGTCCCTGGCCAGGGCTGAACGTGCTGACGCGGCGCCCCCATCCCCGGTGTGACGGAAGCCTCCCCTTGCACAGGGGACTTTGCACAGGCGCCCTTGTCACCTCGAAAGAAGCCATTTGCACCTTCTCTCCTGGAAAAGAAGGGACGTCATGATGTCTGTGTTGGAACTGATCATATTTCTTTTATTGTAAATGTATTTTGTATTTTGCAAAAGATTAACTCCTTCCCTGTGCCACATTGTGGGACGTTGACATGAAATTCTACTCTTAGCTGCTCCCGGACCTTAGAGGCAATGACTACTCAGGCTCAGTGGCACACCCTGTAAGCCTAGGATTTGGTAGACTGAAACAGGAGGATCACAAGTTCGAGGCCAGACTGTGATTTAGCAAGACCCTGTTTCAAAAAATATATATATAGATAGATATGTATATATATGGCTGGGGGTGTAGCTTGAAGGTAGAAGGTCCCTGACTTCAATCCCTGGCAACACACACACACACACACACGCACACACGCACACACACACCAACGCAACAGTGGCCGTGAGTCTTTCTCCCACCCTGGGTGTCTGGACTTGGAGCACCCGCGTTTCTGACCCTTGGTCTCTGTCAGCAGAGCGCGCGTGGCTGGCGTGGGCCGGGACGCGGCTCTGACACTTCTGTGGCTCCTTGCAGGTAGCAAACATCTTGCTGAATGGCGTGAAGTACGAGAGCGAGCTGACGGGCGCCAGCGAGCGGGCGGAGCAGGCGCTGTCCCTGCGGCGCCTCTGCGCCACCATCTGCAACATGCCCAAGGCGCTGCGCAACCTGTGTGTCAACCACTTTCTGGGTGAGCGAGTCCGGCCTCCTGGGGCCGGGCGGGCTGGGTTCATCCCAAGACCCCTCCCCAGGAGGCCGCTCCGCATCCTAGGCCTCTCCAGCACCCGCCCTGGGCAGGTGTTTCCCTGGAGAGGCGCACGGTGTCCCCAGGGCTGGGGGGGGGGCACCTGTGTCTCCATGGAGCCAAATTCTCATTCCCAAAAGCTGTTACACAAGTCATGGTTAAGTGTCGGTTCCCACTTTCCACCGTGTCCTCTGGCACCGTGGGGCGCGGATGTGAACACAGGGCACCTTCCCCCTGCCCCGCGAGCATGCGGGCACCTTCCCACCTGCCTGCGCCCACCTATTTTTTTTTTTTTGCGGTACCGGGGATTGAACCCAGGGGCGTTCTACCTCCGCGCTACACCCCCGACCCTATTTTTTATACTTTATTTTGAAACCGGGTCTCACTAAGTTGCGGAGGGTCTCACTAAGTAGCTGAGGCTGGCAGTGAACCCGGATCCTCCGGTCTCCGCCTCCCAAGTACTGGGATTACAAGCGTGCGCCACCACGCCCGAGCTTGCATTTTATTCTGTTCAGCATCTCTTTGCTTTTGAGATACCCTAGAGCTCTCCTACAGTGTGAGACATACATCAGCCCGGCTAGCCAGGCGCGCAGGCGCACGCCTGCAATCCCAGTACTGAGAGGCTGAGACAGGAGGATCACAGATGCGGGGCCAGCCTCAGCAACATGGTGAAAACCCATTTCAAAATAAAAAATAAAAAGGACTGGGGGTGTAGCTTAGAGGTAGAGAGTCACTGGGTTCAATCCCTAGTACCATTTAAAAAAAAAAGATTAGCATGAACTAGGAGACAATTTCACAATAGGAAAGAATCTTAAAAATGTTCATAGCCGGGCGTGGTGGCGCACGCTTGTAATCCCAGTACTTTGGGAGGCGGAGACCAGAGGATCCGGGTTCGCAGCCAACCTCAGTGCGCATGCGCGCGCGATCTATCTATCTGTCTCTCTCTCTCTCTCTCTCTCTACCTAGTGAAGCCCTCCGCAACTTCGTGAGACCCGGTTTCAAAAATAAAGCATAAAAAAAAATAGGGCCGGGGGCGTAGCGTGGAGGTAGAACGCCCCTGCGTTCAATCCCCGGTACCGCAAAAAAAAAAAAAAATGTTGATAACCTTTATCCCATTGGTCCACCGGGCCAGCCACCATCACAGATGACGCGCAGCATATTTGTGCGAAGTATTTATCCCAGCCTGGCTGATCATGGCCAGATGCTGGGATAGAGGGTATAAATGTCCAACAGTAGGGGGAGGGTTCAGTATGTTACGGCGGACCCACACTATAAAATATTTTTCTGCCGTGAAAATGAGTTTATTTAATAATATTTGATGGCTTACGAAGTTGTGCATGGTATTTATTAGGGTTCAAGAGGCCCAATCAATACCACCTTCCTCCACCAAAGAAGGAGATGAAGTGGGAGACGGATGGAGCGCTTGGGTTCTGTAGGGAACAGAGCACTCTGGCCCACGCCACCATCCGCCCTTCCTAATAGATTTCTCCCGCTAAATGTCCCCACACACCCTCCCATGTAACTGGAGCCCCGCTGGCACTGGCTTGCCTCGTTCTTTACACACACGCGTTCAAATCAAACACCGGACTACACAGCTTTAGCAAGCTGTAGGTACGTCTTCTTTAGTTTTATTTATTTTGCGGTACTAGGGATTGAACCAGGGACATTTTGCCACTGAGCTATGTCCCCAGACTTTTTTTATTTTTTATTTTGAAACAGAGTTTCACTAAGTTGCTGAGGCTGGCCTCGAACCTTCAAGCCTCCCGTCTCAGCCTCCTAAGTGCTGGGATCACGCAGGTGTGCACCACAATACCTGGCTTCCCCCCCCCCTTTCTTTCTTTCCCATATATATTGTATCTTTGCTTCCCATTTTCTTAATTTGTGCTTTTATTTCTTTCATCTTCTTTGGATTTCCCTGTGGGCTTCTTTTTTTTTTTTTTTAGCTTCTTAGGTTGAATGCTTAGGTAATTAATTTTTGTACTTCTTTTCATAAAAGGTATTTAGGGATACAAGTACACTACTAAGTATTTTTGTAGATGTTTCAGTAGGCAGTGTTTTATTGTTGTTCATAGCTAAATATTTCAAAATGTAAAACTATTTTAAATATTTTTAAAAACTTAGCCAGGCGTGATAGCGCACACCGGTAATCCTAGTATTTTGGTGGACAAGACAGGAGGATTGCAGGTTTGAAGCCAACCTCGGTAACTTAGCAAAACCCTCAGCAACTTATCGAGACCCTGTTTCAAAATAAAAGATAAAATAGGGCTGGGGGTGTAGCTTGGAGGTAGTATCCTCTGGGTTCAGCCTCCAGTTCCAAACATAAATAAATAAATTCAATTAAATAAAATTAAGCAGACACTTCCATAAATTATTTAGAAATATATTTACAATGCATGATTCTGGCTTTTTGTTAGTTGGTGTCTAATATTAGTACATTGAAATCACATTATGTGGTCAATTTTTGATATTTGTGGAGACACTGTAGCCTAGTAGATGGCAAAGTTTTTATTTCTTTATATGGATATTTGATTAAGTTTCTATTGATTTTTAATTTTAATTTTTTGTAGTACTGTGGATCGAACCCAGGGGCATTCTACCTCTGGGCTCTACCCCCAGCCCTATTTTATTTTATTTTTTGAGATAGGTCTCCCTAAGTTACCTAAGTTACCATGCACTGGCCTCAAACCTGCGATCCTCCTGTCTCAGCCTCCCAAGTGCTGGGACTTCAGGCGTGCCCCACCCACCGTGCCTGGCTCTTCCGTTTTTGAGTGTATGGGAATCCACGTTGCCTCTCCCCTGCTAGGAGCGCGCGGTCAGGGCGCGGTGGCCCTGCAGTGGGGTCACAGCCTGGGTCACGCGCCTTTCTCCCTCGCAGGGTGGCTCTCGTTTGAGGGGATGCTGCTCTTCTACACGGATTTCATGGGCGAGGTGGTGTTCCAGGGGGACCCCAAGGCGCCGCACACGTCGGAGGAGTACCAGAAGTACAACCGCGGCGTGACTGCGGGCTGCTGGGGCCTGTGCATCTACGCCTTCAGCGCCGCCTTCTACTCAGGTAGGGGCCGCTCCGCCGCGGGGCTCCGGCCTCATGGCAGAATGCTCCGGAAGCAAGGCTTGTGCCTTTCCATCTGCAGGCGCAGAGTCCCAATTCGGGGCGACACCCCGGCTCTGTTCAGTCCCTCGGCGGCTGCCAGGCCCGCGGCTGCCCTGCCCCGGCCAGAGGCGGACGCTGCGGTGCAGGGACCAGCCCCGGCGGCCCGGGCGGGACAGGTGTGTCCAGGCCTAAGCCATGCCCGTGGGCAAGGCAGAGCGGGGCCACCCCAGGCAGGGCCAGGGCTCCGGTCCCCGCACACGCCCCGCGGCTGCAGGCCCGGGCGGCGGAGGCTCGGGAGCAGGTGCAGGAGCCCGTGCAGCCCTGGGTGGGCAGAGGCCGGTCCCAGAGGACCTGAGGCTTGCTCCCCTGAGCCCCGGGCTGCGGGAGGCAGGATGAGCACGCGTAAGAAGTGCCACCTGTCCCCGGGCCTGGCTGGCAGTGGGCACTGGGCCGGTGCCCTTTCAGGGGTCTATGTGCTTTTTCTAAAAAAGTCCACATAGCAGACAACTCCAGCTGGTTAGGTCGACGGTCCCAAGCCCTCATGACTCCGAAGCCGCCACAGGTAATGGGATGGGCCTGGCCCGTGCTGGGTGAATTTCATAGAATTTTCATGTTACAAAGTATTTGTCTTCTTTTATTTTTTTTAAAAGCTATTTTAAAATATAAAAGCCGGGCGTGGTGGCGCACGCTTGTAATCCCAGTACTTGGGAGGCTGAGACAGGAGGATCGCAGGTTTGCGGCCAGCCTCAGCTACTTAGTGAGGCCCTCCGCAACTTAGTGAGACCCTGTTTCAAAATAAAGAATAAAAAATAGGGCTGGGGGTGTAGCTTGGGGGTAGAATGCCTCTGGGTTCAATCCCCGGTACTGCCAAAAAATAAAATAAAATATAAATAAAACCTGATGCTTTAAAAATATAAAACCATTCCTAGCTCCAGGGCCATACAAAAACAGGCTGTGGGCTGTGGCACACGGACTCTGATTTTTCTTATCTTAGTGAGGTCGTGTCCGCAGTACGGGCTGGCCACTTCTAGGGGGTGGGTAGAGAGACTGTACTGAGAAAGAATTTGGAGCCTGGCGTGGTGGCACACTCCTGTAATCCCAGTACTTGGGAGGCTGAGACAGGAGGTTCTAAGGTTCAAGGACAGCCTGGGCAACTTGGTGAGACCTTGTCTCAAGATAAACAATAAAAATGGCTGGGCGTGGTGGCGCACACCTGTAATCTCAGCACTTGGGAGGCTGAGACAAGGAGGATTGCAAGTTCGAGGCCAGCCTCAGCAATTTAGCAAGTCCCTCAGCAATTTAGTGAGACCCTGTTTCAAAATAAAAAATAAAATAGGGGTGGGGGTAAAGCTCAGAAGTAGATGCCCCTGGGTTCAATCTATAGTACCACAAAAATAAATAAATAAATGAATAAATAAATATAAAAAGGGCCAGGTGTAGTGCTGCACACCTGTAATCCCAGTACTTGTGAGGCTGAGACAGGAGGATCACAGGTTCGAGGCCAGCCTCAGCAATTTAGCGAGACACTCAGCAACTTAGTGAGACCCTATTTCAAAATAAAATAAGGCTGGGGGCACAACTCAGAGGTAGATTGCCCCTGAGTTCAATCCCCAGGACCAAAAAATTTTAAAATATAAATAAAATAAATAAGAAGGGCGATGGGTGTGGCTTAGAGGTAGAGCATTCTTTCCTGGGTTCAATCCCCAATACTATAAAAAATAAATAAAAAAGAATTTGTGGACTGTGGGTGTAGCTCAGTGGTAGAGCATGTGCTTAGTGTGTTGGGAGGTCCTGCATTCAAACCTTAGCACTGCGAGGAAGGGAAAGAAAAGTGGCGCACACTTGTCATCCCAGTACTTGGGAGGCTGAGACCGGAGGATCCGGGTTTGTGGCCAGCCTCAGCTACTTAGTGAGGCCCTCCGCAACTTAGTGAGACCCTGTCTCAAAATAAAGAGTAAAAAATAGGGCTGGGGGTGTAGCTCGGAGGTAGAATGCCCCTGGGTTCAATCCTCGGTACCGCAAAAAAAAAAAAAAAAAAAGTGGTTGCCCCTCTAGGTTTCACTTGCCAGCCCCCAGGGCACCTTGTTCTATTTGATCCTCATTGTCATGGCTCTCTTCAAGAGCAGCCAGGGGATGCGCTGGCGCCGTCCGCATCACAGGAGCGCGTCAGAGAGGAGGACAGCCTTGCAGAGCGCACAGGGGGCGCAAGACCTGACCTCTGAGCCCCTGTCCTCCTCCCCGCGGGGCAGCGTGAATGAGCGCACCCAGGGCCGCCACCCAGTGTCAGTCCCCCCCAGGGCGAGTCTGGTCTGGGGCCAGCCGCGCAGGGGCCTCAGCGGCTCCTCGGGTGGCGGGTGGCGGCACAGGCCACGGCTGCTCACCCTCCTCCCCCGCAGCCATCCTGGAGAAGCTGGAGGAGTTCCTGAGCACCCGCACGCTCTACTTCATCGCCTACGTCGCCTTCGGCCTGGGCACCGGGCTGGCCACGCTCTCCCGGAACCTCTACGTGGTCCTGTCCCTCTGCGTCACCTACGGGATTCTGTTTTCCACGTTGTGCACCCTGCCCTACTCGCTGCTCTGCGATTACTACCAGAGCAAGAAGGTAAGCGCCATCTTGCTTACCCCAGCCGGGGCGAGGGGACCCATGGGCCGCCTTTGAACATGGAGAACGCCAAGACGGTGCAGCAGGCCATGAAATCGCCCGAGCCCTTCTGAGCGTGTCCCCACCTGGCCCAGGCACCTGCCCGGGTCACGTGCCCAGGAAGACACCTGCACCCCCTACCTGCTTTTTACCTTAGCCTCATCCAGACCCCCCCGCTCTGCGCAGGGACATGGAAAGGGAGGCCCATCCTCACCCCAACCACCAGCTTCCAGGCCCCCTGTGCCCACAGCAGTTCATGGTGGACGAGTGGGGTGGAGAGTCAAGCACAGAAACCGCTCAGTCTAGATCGATGGTGTGTGAAGTCGGGGGTGGAGGCGCACGCTGTCATCCTGGTACTTGGGAGGCTGAGACAGGAGGATCACAGGTTCAAGGCCAGCCTCAGCAACTTAGCAAGACCCTCAGCAACTTAGAGAGACCCTGGTCCAAAATAAAAAAATAAAATAGGGCTGTGGGTATAGCTCGGAGATAGAATGCCCCTGGGTTCAATCCCTAGTAACGATAGCAACAGATTAAAATAAAGACGGGCTTGGCAACAGTGTTGTATCCAGCCACACTGGAGTCTGAGGGAAAAGGGAAAATGAGGAAAGTTGAATCTGTCTTTGTAAAAACTGTTGCTATTTTACTCAGCATGTTTTTGTTAACATCAGCACTGAGATGTAATGCACCCAGTGGATATGTAAATTCAGTGGTCTTTAGTATACACAGAATTGTGCAGACATGGCCACAATCGATTTTATTTTTATTTATTTATATTTATTTATTTATTTTTTGCGGTACCAGGGATTGAACCCAGGGGCATTCTACCTCTGAGCTACACCCCCAACCCTATTTTTTTATTCTTTATTTTGAAACAGGGTCTCACTAAGTTGCAGGGGGCCCGGCTCACAATCAATTTTAGAACATGCGTCACCCCCAAAAGAACCGCAATAGCCATCACCCTCCGGCCCCCTGCGGCAGACACCAATCTCGTCTCAAGTCAGTGTACTCGGCGTGATGGTTTCAGGGCTCGTCCATGGTGTAACATTGGCTCCATTCCTTTTCATGGCCGCAGAACATTCCACTGTGATTTGTTTGCAGTAGCTTTGAAATTTTTAAAGACTGCATCAAACTATGCCCTTGCTCGCTGAGTTTCTGGTACCCTTGAGTTTGGTGCCACAATCACCTCCTGTTCCCGGCCTGGCCCTGTTCGTTTTAAGGAGTTTGGAATCTGACAAGGTCAGCCGGGGCTGCCCTGGGGATTGAACCCAGGGGCATTCTACCTCCGAGCTACACCCCCAGCCCTATTTTTTTATTCTTTATTTTGAAACAGGGTCTCACTAAGTTGCGAAGGGCCTAAGTAGCTGAGGCTGGCCGTGAACCCGGATCCTCCTGCCTCAGCCTCCCAAGTACTGGGATTACAAGCGTGAGCCACCACGCCCGGCCCTGAGCTCATACTTCTTATGAAGCGTGAGAGTGACCAGCCTGGTGCTCCTGGGCCCGCAGGAGGAGCCTGGGGTCTTTGGGTGGTGGCTGAGGCAAGTCCCTCTCAGCCTGGTGGGCTCACAGGAGATGGGCAGCCATTGAGGACTGTCCCTCGGCAGTGGCCACTGTCCTCCTTAGTGTCCTGGAGCCCCGCACCCCTTTCACTGGGGTAAATGATGGCCAATTGGGGGCAAAGGACTGCCCTTCCCCACAGACAGGGACATCAAGGACCAAGGGCCACCCGACCAGGTCTGAGCTGCACGGAGGTTGGGCCTCTCTGGCCTCCTGGAGGCCCCATGTCTCGGCCTCTGTTGGGCTGTAGGTTCAGGGCCGCCCAGAGCCCAGAGGCGGTGATCTGCGGCCCGGCGCCATGTGTAGCCACGGCTCCCCAGGACACAGCGATGCGGGTCACGGAGCGCCTCACAGGGCGGCTCCAGGCTGGTCGCAGCCTCGTCCCACGTCCCAGAGGCGGCTCCTTGTGTGTCTGAAGCTGGGCTCTAGGCGCTCACACCTGTGGTCCACAGGGGAGGGGTCAGTCCACACACGGCGGTGGCGGGGTGGCCCGTGCGGGCAGCAGGTCGGGGTCCCCGCTGCCCGCCGCCCCCCTTCACACCCGCGCTCGCCCTCCCCCGCTGCGGGAGGGAGGGACCGAGCCGGAGCCTGGGGCCTCCCGACCACAGGCAAGGCCGCAGCCGGGACTGCAGGGCCATCTCAGATTGTCGCAGGTGTCACAGCCGGCGAAGGCGAAGAGAGGGGTGACCCCGAAGGCGGAGTGGCCCTTGAGCGGGGCGGGACAGTGAGGAAGCCGCCCCGGCAGGGCGAGGGACGGTGCCACCTGGGCGTGAGAACGTGGCCGCCGCCCCGTTAGTCACCGCCTCTGCTGCGTCTTGTCACCTCTCCAAACACAAATATCATTAAACTCTGGGCTGCGCCCTCTGTGCACGTCGGTCCCCGGAAACGGGAAGCCGCTGTGTCGGGTGACAGGCTGGGCTGCTCGGTCACCAGGCCGCTTGTGGCGGGTCTCGCTGACGTGAGCGCTCTGGTCAGTTCGCAGGGTCCAGCGCGGACGGCACCCGGCGGGGCATGGGCGTGGACATCTCCCTGCTGAGCTGCCAGTACTTCCTGGCCCAGATCCTGGTCTCGCTGGTCCTGGGGCCCCTGACCTCGGCCGTGGGCAGCGCCAACGGGGTCATGTACTTCTCCAGCCTCGTGTCCTTCCTGGGCTGCCTCTACTCCTCCCTGTTCGTCATTTACGAAATCCCTCCCGGTGACACGGCAGACGAGGAGCACCGGCCACTCCTGCTGAACGCCTGACATCCGGCGCCCCAACCTGGGACTGGCGGCTGCCCCGGGCGGTCCGCAGGGCGGCCACTGCGGAACCACAGGCCGCGGCGGACAGGACAGGCTCCCTGCCGGAGTGTAAATACGTGGTAAAATAATAAATGACAACAGCAGGCCTGTGGCTTCCGGCGGCTCCCTGAGGGTCGGAGGTCACGGGACCGGGCGGGGGGGTGGGGGGTGGAAAAGGCGTTAATGACAGTCACGGTGCACTCCGTGGTTCTCGGGCATTTTCACCACCCCATCGTACCCCCAGGAAGATGTGTGGCAGCACCTGGAGATATTTTGTGTTGTCACAACTCAGCTGGGTACCACTTACTGCCCCAGGATGCTGGACACCCCATACGATGCACGGGGTGGCCCCCAAGAAAAAAGACCAAGCCCTAGGTGTCTACTGTGCCAAGGAAGAGAGCACGAGCTCTGCATGGGCCTCGCCGGACACAAGGGGAGCGCACGGTGCTTCTGGGTCAGAAGGCCTCGTGCTCATCCGTTCATTCACTCATTCACTCATTCACCCATCCACCCACCCACCCATCCACCCACCCACCCACCCATCATCCAC
>PVJS01037880.1:0-19684 GCA_004027185.1 Glis glis
AAAATTCCTCCACGTACCTCGCTTTGCCCTACCCCCCCCTTTTTCTTCTGCAGCTGTATCTTTAAATACCCTCCTCTCCCCTTGCTGAGGGTCGACCTCCTCTCCTGCGTGAGATACGAGCTCGGCCCCAGTATACTGGTTCAATAAAACCTCGTGCGATTGCAGCAAGATGGAGTCCTGAGAGTTCCTGGGTCGGTGCTGGATCCCGTGGCTAGAGCAAGGGGTCCTTTCTAAAACGGGGTGCCTTTCAATAGCATCTCTAAACCACACTGGAGATATTACCCAGTTCTGATGGGGCGTACCATCGATCCAGTCTGATATTGGCACCTTTCTGCCAATTTGGGGGTGGGTGCCCCTGCTTGCAAGGATTCAGATACAAGGAAAGAATTGTCCTCCTTGGGCCTTTGCTTTTTCTGGCCAAATCAATAACTAATCAGCATTGAGTTAATCTTATTAGCTATTCATTTGTTCCTTTCTCAAACCCCAAACCAAGCTGGCTAACGACAATGCTTTTAATTAATATGAGGCCGATTAAAGCTCATTACACCAAGGTTATTGGTAATGAGATAATCATAAGGCGAGTTATTGAGCTAGGAGTAAAAAGGAAGTTTGAGTCTGGGCAGTGAGACGGCACCAGCTGTTCTGTGGTTTTTTGTTTTTTTTTTGCGGTACCCGGGATTGAACACAGGGGCATTCTACCTCCGAGCTACACCCCCAGCCCTCCTATTTTTTTATTCTTTATTTTGAAACAGGGTCTCACTAAGTTGTGGAGGCCTCACTAAGTAGCTGAGGCTGGCCACGAACCTGGATCCTTCAGTCTCAGCCTCCCAAGTACTGGGATTACAAGCGTGCGCCACCATGCCCGGCTCTGTTCTGTGGTTTTTTGACAGGGATGGAAGGTGGGTATGGGGGCTCTCAGGGACGCACCCCACCACCCAGTGAAATCAGGTGCTGGTTGAAGGCAGCACTGGAGCCAATGAGCAAAGGGTTAGCTGGTGTCAGTGTAGCTGGGGCAGGAGGGAGTTCTTTGGGTATCAGAACCTTAAGTCTGCACGTTTAAAATAAAACTCTATTGCTATTTGCATTTCTTTTTTTTTTTTGCGGTACTGGGGATTGAACGCAGGGGCGTTCTACCTCCGCGCTACGCCCCCGGCCCTATTTTTTATACTTTATTTTGAAACCGGGTCTCATGAAGTTGCAGAGGGCCTCACTAAGGAGAGAGAGAGAGAGAGAGAGAGAGAGAGAGAGAGAGAGAGACACACACAGAGAGAGAGAGACAGAGAGACAGAGAGAGAGTGAGAGAGCTGAGGCTGGCCGCGAACCCAGATCCTCTGGTCTCTGCCTCCCAAAGTACTGGGATTACAAGTGTGCGCCACCACACCCGGCTTGCTATTTGCATTTCTTATGCACTAGTCCTTTGCAGATTAGATGACAGTCCATGAAATTTGCTCTCGTTTCCACCCATTAGATTGTGGTCCAGACTCGTTAGACTGGCCAAGTATAGGGAGTTAGATGGGCCTGGAGTTTTGTTTTTTAATTTCATTTTTCTAGGAAGATTGATTCCCCCCCCCCCGTCTCTTTCTATTCAGTTATGGAACACTGACTATATAGTGGACCCCGTGCTACGTTCTTTTTATGCATTACTTCATTTAATCACCACAGTGATAAGTATAATTATTATTCCTCTTTTACTGACTAGGAGGCTGTGGTTACAAACTTTATTAACTTTCCAAGGTTATGTAACCAGTAAGTATCAAAATAGGATTTTTTTTTTTTTTTGCGGTACTGGGGATTGAACCCAGGGGCATTCTACCTCTGAGCTACACCCCCAGCCCTATTTTTTTTATTCTTTGTTTTGAAACAGGGTCTCACTAAGTTGCGGAGGGCCTCACCAAGTAGCTGAGGCTAGCCCCGAACCCGGATCCTCCGGTCTTAACCTCCCAAGTACTGGGATTACAAGCGTGCGTCACCACACCCGGCTCAAAATAGGATTTGAAGCTGGGTGTGGTGGCACACACCTGTAATCCCAGTACTTGGGAGGCTGAGACAGAAGGATCACAGGTTAGAGGCCAGCTTCAGCAACTTAGTAAGACTCTGTTTCCTAATAAAAAATAAAATAGGGTTGGGAATGTAGCTTGGAGGTACAATGTTCCTGGGTTCATTCCCCAGCACCACAAACAAAGACAAAATAGGATTTTATTTTTTATTTTTTGCGTTGGGGATTGAACCCAGGGACATTCTATCTCTGAGCTACACCCCAGCCCTTTTAATTTCATTTTTTATTTTGAAACAGGGTCTCGCTAAATTGCTGAGGGTCTCGTTAAGTTTCCAAAGCCAGTCCTGAACCTGCGATCCTCCTGTCTCAGCCTCCCAAGTACTGGTATTACAGGCCTGTGCCACCATACCCAGCTCTTCCTTGTTTTATTTAAGACCAAATGCAGTTAATCTTAACTTATGTACACTTGATTCAGTTTCCTTGACCACCCTTGGGCCCAGCCGGGTGACCATCTGGCACACATAATGGAGTCATTAGGCAGCTACCTTTGCTGCTTGTTCGTGGTAATTTTGATTTTGTGGGCATGTGTCTACTGCTCATTCTACACTGTGAGCTTTTTGCACCATGGCTATACTTCCTTGCAGCCCACCACAATGCCTGGTACTTCGAGAAATCCCACTGACGCTTGTTCCCCAGCACATGGTACCTAGTATACAGGGCTGCGCCTCTGACAAAGTTTGGAAATAGCATAGTTTGGACGTAGCATGGTTTCACTGTGGACTTTGGGAATGTCACTGAGCTTTTCTGAGATTCTTTCTTTTTTTTTTTTTTTGCAGTACCGGGGATTGAACCCAGGGGCATTCTACCTCCGGGCTACACCCCCGGCCCTATTTTTTTGTACTTTATTTTGAAACCGGGTCTCACGAAGTTGCGGAGGGCCTCACTAGGTAGAGAGAGAGAGAGAGAGAGAGAGAGAGAGAGAGACAAGGAGAGAGAGAGACAGGGAGAGAGAGAGAGAGCACGCGCGCGAGCGAGCGAGCTGAGGCTGGCCGCGAACCCGGATCCTCCGGTCTCCTCCTCCCAAAGAACTGGGATTACAAGTGTGTGCCACCACGCCCGGCTGAGATTCTTTCTTCATCTTTGAAGACACATCATAAGATCTGTGTTACAAAGATAGTGAGCAGATTTAAAAATAATCACCCCCCCACCACCTATATTTGAGTGTTTACTGTAGGACTGAAGTACTTAGAACAGGACACTAGTTAAATGCATATATGTTTATTATAGTTGTTGCTGATTTATGAAACTGAATTGTCCAGTATGGTAGCCACTAGCCACGTGTGGTGATTTAAGTTATCTGAAATTTAATTCTTTAATGAAAATTACGGTTCCTCAGTCACACTAGCCACATTTCAAATGCTCAGTAGCCACATAGCTAGTGCCACTGTATTGGGCAGTATAGACACACAACATTCTCATTATTGCAGCAAGCTCTATTGGATGGTCCTGTTATAAATCAACTCTCATTTATCTGTACGGCCCTCATGGTGCTTATGCCTAGTGCTCAAGGATGCATGTGGTAAGGACTAGATTCGAGGGGGACGAAGAGGTCAGGAGACTCTGGACACTGCTTTCTTCATGAGCACACTTGCATGGCTGGGAAAAGGATCCTGGGAGGAGAGAATTGTGAGATCCCTGATGCTGGAAGGCTTATTCCCTTATGGTGCCGATTTAAGTGATGAGAGAATACTGAAAGGAGGAGTATGCCCAAGTCTGTAGTGTCCTGAAGGTCTGAGCGGGCCTGGTTTCTGATCCTAAAGGGCAGTTAATGGGCTGGAGCAAGAAAGGGGCCGGGAGATCAAACTGTCTGCTCTGTTATTTAGCATTTGTGTCTTTGGGCCTTAAGAAACATTTTAAGTTTTTAGTGAGCAATGTCCCTTACCTCCGCGCGGGCACGTGTGTGTGTGTGTGTGTGTGTGTGTGTGTGTGTGTGTGTGTGTGTGTTGAGATGTGGGTACCATTTTCAGGGGGTGCTGACTCAGTCTCATGGATGGTGGCTTTGTGAGCATATGAATCATCTTTGTTGTCAGTCTACATCCATGGCTCCTGCACAGCTTGCCCTGAGTACGTAGATTGTACCGTGGACACACATGGCCTCTGACCCCCAGAGCTGATGGGCCAGGTTAACTGGTGAGCCATGGGTGGAAGGCCTCCCTGGGCCTGTGTAGTGTGGTGTGGATGAGCCTCCCCCTCAACTTCCCTCCCCCTTCCCTTAATCTTCTCACCTTGTTCTTCTTAGCTTGTTTCCCAGGAATGGGGAGGTCCTTGTGCTCTTTAATGTCATACTTTGCTTACCAGACTTTAGGAGGCCAAGGCACCAGGAAAAATTGGCTTATGAGGACATTTTGGTTGCTGGTCCAGCTGCCAAGGGGCTTACTCTAAGTGAGTTCACAGAAAGTTCAGGCAGCCATCCCCAGAACAGGGAGAAGAACCAAGGCATTTCTTTGAGGTCTTGCCTGTGGAGTGGACACACTGCCCGGGACCATTTTTCCTCCAGAGAGGCTGCTGTCGGGACCTCCCAGCTCTCGTCTGGGTGCTGCGGTTCCCCCTGGGCTGGTGCTGTATTTAATTTTCTCTTTCTTGATATTGTGTTATTTTGTGCTTTTAGTTGATATTGTTAACACCATCTCGGGTGCAAGACAATTCGCCGAGATGTGTTGCTTTAATATTCCTGATTTCATATATTGCAGTGGGATTTTCTTGTTTTGATTATTTTCTCATATTAAATTGTTTTGTGCTTTTGATTGTGTGAGAGTGGCTTCATTTATGCCTGCAGAACCTATTCAGCAGGTGTATCCATCAACATTCTTGCAGCTATAATCTAAAAGATTGACCACATTACTTAGAGGAAAGAAGATTTATTTTCTTACGGTTTCAGGTTCAGTCCATGTGAGACTGGGGACAGCAGATCTCAGGGCATGGTGATAGAAAGTGGAGAAAGGGAGAGCACATGGGCTGTGCTCACATCTTGGAGGCCAGAGCAAGAGAGAGCAGGGGGAGGAGGAACCATGTATAACCCCAAGGCTGCACCCCAGGGACCACCTCCTCCAGCCACACCCTACCAGCCTACCCGGTACTACCCAGGTAAATCCATTACAATGGATTTATGCACTTCTGGGATTACAACTCTTATGACTCAATTATATCAACTCCAAACATTAATAAATGAGCTCTTTAGGGGACATTTTATATCTAACTATAATAGTAGGACAACTTGGGTGACCAGAGAGGGCTCCCTGTATTGTCTTGCAGGTGACCATCACTTTGTGCCAAGAGATACCCTATCTAGCATTGGTTCAAGTCACAGATGAGGGGCAGGAGAGCCCTGGCTTGGCTTGCTTTTGGGAGGGCTGGGCAGGGCGAGGCCAATGCTTTCGGAGGGCTGTCAGTGGTAGAGACAAGTGTAGATGTGAATCCAGTCTAAAGAATAAGCCAGATGTGGTGGCGCACGCCTGTAATCCCAGTACTTGGGAGGCTGAGACAGGAAGATCGCAGGTTCGAAATCAGCCTCAGCAACTTACTGAGGCTCTCATTAACTTAGTGAGACCCTGTTTCCAAATAAAAAATAAAATAGGGTGGGGTATAGCCTGGAGGTAGAAGGCCCCTGGGTTCCACCCCCAGTACCACACCCACACAAAAAAAGAAGAAAAAAGAAAACAGTATAGTAGGTCTATCAACAAAACACACACACAGTGATATACAATAACACATACAGAGAAACACCCATGCACATACATGTACACACACATAGCAACACACATATATGTACATATATATACATTCACACATAGCAACACATGCAGCAATCTTCACACATGCACAAACACAGCAACACACACACATACACAGCAACACACACGTATACAAGTGCCTTTCTTCACATTGTTCTCTTGATCTGGAATGCCTTTTCTTTTCATCCTTTTTTTTGTTGGTACTAGGAATTGAACCCAGGGGCATTGTGCCTCTGAGCTACACTCCCAGCCCTATTTTATTTTTTTAATTTGAAACAGGGTCTCACTAAGTTGTGAAGGACCTTGCTAAGCTGCTGAAGCTGTCCACGAACCTGTGATCCTCCTGTCTTAAGCTCCCAAGTACTAGGATTACAGGTGCATGCCACCACGCCCAGCCTCTCTTTTCATCTTAATCTATTCAAATACAATTTCAGGGGCCAACTCTGTGTATCAGCCAGGGTACAGTCACACCAGTAATATGAACAGGGAAAATTTAATATAAAGAATTAAATTAGTTTAATATGATTTATATTAAAATAACTTAGTATAAGGATTCATTTAATTAAATTAATTCAATATAAAGAATTAAAATGTGGTTAACTCCTGGAAGGAATAAAAGGAGATGCTAACGGCACAGACGTAGCCAACACATAAAGCAGCTGTTTCTTCTGGGCAGAGGGATTGTGAACACGGATGCACGGAGGATGTAGCCAAGCTCTTGCCACCTCTGTGGTTAGGAGTGGGCCCTGACAGAGCAGGCAGGGCTGCTGGTGAGAGGTGGTGGAAGGCCTGAGCCAGAGTTGGCCCATGGCAGTGGCCTGCCAGTTGGCAGAGAAACTCGTCGGAGGTTGTGGACCTGAGCTGGTCTGCAGGAGCAGCTCCTGAGTGGTGAGAATACTCTGGAGTGCGGGCCTGAGTTGTCCACAGGAGGGGACCGCAGGTAGCGGGGGGTGTGGGCTGCAGCTGGTCTGTGAGGCCCGGAGTCGGGACTGCCTGCCCCTGCTCGCTGCCTGTCTGCTGGAGACAGCACACCGGAACCAGTAAGACCACAGCAAGCACAGTGGTCTCACAGTGTCCCCAGAGCCCCCTGTTGACAACGCCTGATACAAAGGAGAAATAGCTTAGGGTCCAGCCTTCAGTTAACACACAGCAGAGCAAAGAAGAGTGGATCTGGAGCTGAGGGCGGGGCCCATGCACGGCAGGTCGACTTGATTTATGATGACGCAAAAGTGATACACGTACACGTTCAGTAGGAACCATACTTGGAGTTTTGGTTTTCCTGGGCTAGTGATTATACTCTGATCCTCCTTCCTGATGCTGGGCAGTGGCAGCAAGCCGCAGCTTTGACAGCCACAGGTTATAGGGTAACAACCCGTACTATGTGGTGCACTGTGTTGCCAAGTGTGACGCTCACTAGGTTAGGAGTAGTAAAGGCATTTTCGACTTATGGTATTTTCGAATTATGATGAATTGAGCAAGACGTTGCCACGTTGTAAGTCAAAAAGCATCTGTCTATTTGTAACCAGCACCGCCTACACCACCATCACCCCTGCCCGTGACTCTGAGCTGGATCTGTCCTTTAATTCAAGCCCTCTCCTTTCTTTCATGAGTTCCCATGAGTTCCTGAGTTCCCATGGTACCTTGTCTTGAACTCTTTCCAATACCTGCTGCAGTGTTGTGCTCTCTGTTGTGTGGGGGGCTCTGTGGGGTATCCCCAGATGGTGGAGGGCAGGGGAGTGGACCCACAACAAGTCTCCAGTGAGCACGTGGTAGTTGATGTCTTTACTGGGAAGGGAGGAGAGCTGGGGTGCGTCCTCACCCCTCTCCCAATCCTCTGCTTTCTTTGGGTGTGGACTGTGCTGGTTGTCCAGCTAGAGCCCAGAACAGCCTGCATGAGGGGTTTGGCATGCCTCCTGGGTGAGCTGTGCACCAGGGCAGCCTCACCGGGCAGTGGTTGGCTGGACCTGGGCTTTGGTTGCTCCAGTTGGAGAGGCCATGTGCCTATTTGGCTGCAGCTTATTCTGCCATTGGTTGTGCATTTTCTCCTCTGCTGGGTTGGAGTTGGGGGACTTATTTTACCTACAAAAAGGTATCTATCTGTCCACAATGGCTTGAACCCGTATATGGACTGCAGAGGGATGCCAAGCGCCATGTATGACCACATTTGCTGCCTTCCTGGTCTTCTCAGAACTGTAGCTCAAGTGTGACTTTGCCAGCCCTGGCAGTGGCCCTATGTGACCTCCCATCTGACAGTGGCTGGCTTTTTCCCCAGTCTCCAATTCTTAAAGACTCTCCCCTTCCCCCCAACTTTTTGACTTATCTAGGGTGCTTGCACTCATACTCTCCCAATTGCAATTAATTTCCTTCCTCTCTCCTGCCAGGAAGAGACCCCCACTGGTGCATCTTGAACCAGGTGTCCACCCAAGGCTGGGGGCTGTGCTAGGGGGTGGGTGGTCACAGCTATGTGTACATAGGGTTTCCCAGGATGGTTTGGGGTGGGAGGCAGAGATGTGTAGCAGAGCCAGATGTGGACAGGTCCCTGAGGACCTAAGGATCACCGCTGGTGCCTGGAGTCTGCTGTGGTGGAGGTGGCCGAGGGGCCCCTAGCTGCTGGGGACAGTGTGTTCAGGCTCGTTGTTTTCTTCTTAATGTCTAAAGCAACACTTTCCTGTGTGGTTCACGTGGCAACTAACTATATAGGGCCTTTGAACATTGTCTCCATCTTTTTTTTTTTTTTTTTGTGGTACTGGGGATTGAACCCAGGGGCATTCTACCTCCCGGCTACAACCCCAGCCCTATTTTTTATTCTTTATTTTAAAACAGGGTCTCACTAAGTTACAGAGGGCCTCACTAAGTAGCTGAGGCTGGTCGCGAACCCCGATCCTCCGGTCTCAGCCTCCCAAGTACTGGGATTACAAGCGTGCGTCAATCATGCCTGGCCATTCCCTCCATCTTTGTTATCAGGTGTTATTTAATGCTTTATGTGGTTTTGTTGCCCCCATATGTGCTAATTATGTCAGCATCCTTTTTTTTTTATCATTGAGAGAGGAAGTTGGTCCTCAATGTGTGTTCTCTTTGTTGACTTTGTGTGTGAAAGTGGGTACCAGGTCCCCATGGGGCAGTGGGATCCCTCGGCTTCTGCGTGTGTCCACAGCCCCATCCTACCGCAGAGGCTGCAGCTGCTGGAGGGCAGGGCCCTCAGTTCCCAGACCCTTCGCTGGGCTGGAGTGGTGACTGGGATGCACAGTCTGGAGACAGGTGGGGCATCCCAGCTCTGGAAGAACAGATGAGCGTCAGGGTGTAAGTTCAGGCCCCCGTCATAGACAACTTGCCCAGCTGCCTACTCCATGTATCTCATACCCACCTGCACTATTATTCCTCCAGTAAATAGGAGTCCTCTGCTAGAGTTTGCTGCATTAAAAAAGGCCTAGATTTTCTAGCCTTTCCTTTGAAATTTGTTCACTATTTTATAAATAAGACAGGTTTCTCATCTTTTTTTTTTTTTAGAACTGGGGATTGAACCCAGGGGCATTCTACCTCCGAGCTACATCCCCCAGCCCTATTTTTTTGTTCTTTATTTTGAAACAGGGTCTCACTAAGTTGCAGAGGGCCTCACTAAGTAGCTGAGGCTGGCCGCGAACCCGAATCCTCCGGTCTTAGCCTCCCAAGTACTGGGATTACAAGCATGCGCCACCACGCCCGGCTAGGTTTCTCATCTTTAAAGGTACCAACACTGTCTTCCTGAGCTGTCTTGAGGATTAAAAGATATAATGTATATGATCATGTTTTATCCATTGCAGAGATTCAAATAAACATGAAGTGTTATTAGTATGTCTGACGAGTGGGGGGATATATTACCTTGATATACCTTAGAAGCGTTCATTAGTAGATCAGACTTTGTTGAAAGCCTTGAACAGGGCTGGGGATGTAGCTCAGTGGGGTAGAGGGCTTGCTTAATGTGTGAGAGGCCCTGGTAGGTCTTGATGGAGAGGAAATTGGAAGCATCGGGTCACGTGCAAAGGCCAGCCTCAGTATGAGATTGGAATCAACTACTCTGGGTACCAGGATACCAAAGGAGGATGTTGAAGGAGAAGATGGAGGGAGGCATGTGTGTGTGTGTGTGTGTGTGTGTGTGTGTGTGTGTGTGTGTGTTCACGCATGCGCACGCAAGCACCTGCCCTAGACGCCGGAGACTAAATGAAGGTGTCCAGCACAGGGGGCAGTAAAGGGGAGTGGTGTCCAGGGCACAGTCTTCACTCATACCCCTCTGGCCTTGGCCTGTCTCCCTACAGGTGCACCTCCGCTCTGCCAGGCGTCTTTGTGAGCTCTGTTGTGCCAACCGAGGAACCTTCATCAAGGTGGGCCAGCACCTGGGGGCTCTGGATTACCTGCTGCCGGAGGAGTACACCAGCACACTGAAGGTGCTGCACAGCCAGGCCCCGCAGAGCAGCATGCAAGAGGTCCGCCAGGTCATCCGCGAGGACCTGGGCAAAGAGGTACCCACCTGCCAGGAGGGATGGACCCGGGACAGTATGTTTTTGAAAAGACTACAGTAGAGTTCTTGCTCCCTGGGTCCAGGGCACTGAGAATCTTCCACTGACACAGAACCAAAATGCCAGTGACTTTCAGTGGTATTGGGGATTGAACTCAGGGGCACTCTATCTCCAAGCTACACCCCAGCCCTATTTTTTTTTTTTTTTGCGGTACCGGGGATTGAACCCAGGGGCTGTCTACCTCTGCGCTACACCCCCGGCCCTATTTTTTTTTTATACTTTATTTTGAAACCGGGTCTCACAAAGTTGCGGAGGGCCTCACTAGGTAGAGAGAGAGAGAGAGAGCGAGAGCGAGCTGAGGCTGGCCGCGAACCTGGACCCTCCGGTCTCCGCCTTCCAAAGTACTGGGATTACAAGCGTGCGCCACCACGCCCAGCGTCCTATTTTTTTTTTTTAATTTTGAAACAGGATCTCACTAAGTCGCTAAGGGTCTCACTAAGTTGCCAAGGCTGGCTTTGAACCTGTGATCCTCCTGTCTCAGCCTCCCAAATACTGGGATTACAGGCATGTACTACCACACCCAGCTCTCCTCAAATCTTCTCATCTTCATTCTGGGCCTTGGAGTGACCCAGGTAGCTAAGGGCCCTTCTGTACAACAGCTCTGGCTGCAGTCCTTTGCACTCATGCTGGTAACCTGCAGGATGTCATGTGTGCCAAGCTGGGCATGGTTGTGTGGCTCCTCACTGGCTTGTTCTGGTTGCTGTGCCTCTAGGGGACAGGGAGGGATTGAGCGGCCATTTGTGGGTGGCTGAGCAGTGGGTCAGGTGCAGCCTTAGGAATTATGTGCTATAATTTGAGGATCTCTTAGAGATCTCTACAAAGACCCTTCTCTTCCTCTCTCCTGCTACCATATCTGAAATTCTCCTCTTAGAGAATCCTCTGGGTCTTCTAAAGTTCTCTGAGTGAGATCATCTTACAGTGGAGCCTTTAGCTGTGATCCCTTTCCTGAGATTAGTTTATAACCTTTGACGCTTTCCAGTTGCCTTCGAAATAAAATCCTTAGCAGGGCTTTCAAGGTGCAGCCCATCCAGTGTCCACCTCCTAGCGCTCTCATGACTGTTACCTGGTGGACAGAGGCGTGTGGAGGCGAGAGCTTGTGCTCCGCAGCCAGGGCCGTGGACAAATTATACCTTCTTGGCACCCAACTCTCCTCTGTAAAATGGGGATCACCATACTGCCCACCTCAGAGGGTTGCCGTGAGGATTAGAAGGGGTGATGAACATAAAACGCTTAGTACGGTAGCTGACAGGGAGCAAATGCTCAGCACATATTAGGCATCCCTATGATTGTGGTCACTTCCCCATGCTCTGGCCACCCCACACTGCTCCTCTCACACAGTGTGCCCTTAGCCCTCTGTGGCTGTGCCCGTGGTCTGCCTCTGCCAGGACTGTCTTCACTCCATTCTATCTGTCAAGTGATGCCAGGCTATTAGTCCATCTGTCTGTCCATCTAGCAAATGCCAGACAGGCTGCTGGGAGCTGGTTTCCTGACCACACTCCAGCTCTTCTCTGGTTCTCCCTAGATGAAACATATTGGGCCCTGCAGAACTTTGTTCCTTCCGCTTGTGTACTCTGTGGCTTGGTTAGTTGAATCTAGATGGTTCCGCCATAAGTCAGAAAGGCTTTGAGGATGGAGACCATGATGGTCCTTTTACCCTGTCTCTATAGCACCAGACAGAACAGGGGGCATAACGTCGGTACCAGAATTTTTGTAATGAGCCAGTGGGTGAATGACAGCTTCCTTAGGTTGCTTAGGGCAGGGCCGAGGATAGAGGTGGAAGTTTGATAAAGACTACTTGTTCCATTTTTACTGATCTGCATGAAGCTGGCCCTATCAGTCCCTTAATGTGGAGCTGGTACCAGGGGCCCAGCATCTAGCTGAGATGCTCCACTCCTCAGCGACAGCCTGGCCTAGAGGGAGGCCTTATTATCTGACTCTGTAGGGGCTCGATTTGTACTTGAGATGAGCATAGAAACCTCTGTGACTCCCTTGCACCAAGGAACATTTTCTCCAAAGGGAAAGAGATTGAATGAAAGGCAAATTTGATTTCAGGCTAGAGTCAGGGAGCTAGCCTCAAGCTGGAGCAGGGTTAGGATGGAGGGACCCCAGGGAGGAGGGGGGACAGGACAGGCCCGGTGCTAACCTGAGACTGTTGGCCTCCAGCTTCCAACAGCATGAGATTCACCCCCAAATTAAAACGAAACAAGTCACTGTAATAACAGTGTGAGGTGCATCATTGCTGGCTCACGGCATCAGTGGGGGTGGATGTGAGGGAGGTGGAAGGCAGCAAGAGATTAACCCTTGGAAGCCCCTGGGAAGAGGGGTGGGTCAGGGGCTCCCTCCAAGCCAGGGCAGAGCAAGATGAAAAGTTTGGGGTGTCGGCAGTCATGGGCCCACCCAGCTGGCTGGAGGATGTCTGGGGTTGGAAGGCCTCTCCTGTATCTCTAGGGCTTCTTCTCCAGCCTCCCCTAGCCAGGTAGTCCTGAGCGAGGTGGCCATGTGGTCCCTGCCCCAGTTTATCTAGGGCCTCCTGGGAAAGGGAGGCCGATATCAAAGTCAGGGTTCTGAGGGGGCGTCCCTCACCCCTGGGAAGCTTGGAAACCTCTAACCTCTTGCCACAGCCCCCCAGGCACACAAAGCTTCCCTGCCCCCTCCCTGCTCCTCCTCCCTCCTGGGAAGGTGGCATTTGTTCCCTGGTGACACACTTTCTAGTCTGTGGGTGGAGGGAGGGGAAGGGGGCTGTGTGGGAGCAGAGCGGGTGAGTGTGGGGGTGTGAGGGCGGAGGAAGCTCACTCACTCTGCACTTCCCGCCTCCTCCAGCCCCCCCCCCCCCACGACACTATGCTCACCCCACGATGTCATTTGAGCGCCCTGTTAGTCCTGGGTGCCACACAGGCCCAGGCCCTTCCATGGAAGCTTGGTTTCCTCCCTGGTTTCAGGCACATGATTGACAGGGGCAGTCTGTCCTGCATCGCCATCTTCGTAGGTCCTAGTCCTTGGCTAGACTCTGAGGTCACCTCACGTTCAAAGTCGGCACAAGTGCTCCTCAGCCTCAGACTGCAGACAGGGGCTCAAGGATGGTGGCTTTTGAAATGCCAGTCCTCAGGCCTCTTGGGGACACTTCCCATCCACAGAGAGTCACTAGTGTCTGCAGCAGACCAGTTCCCGTCCCAGTTAGGTGGGGCTGGCCCTCCAAGGTGTCCCCTGCACGGGGCTGGGGGATGAGATGGAGATTGCAGCACTTCTGGACCCTGAACCCCATGATTCTATTTGATTCCAGATCATTCCACACCCGTGGGTGTCAGCTGGCACCAGCAGTGTGGAGGAGAGGACAAGGGAAGGGCGCTGTCCTTGCTGCTGGGGGGCGCTTAGCAGGGAGTGTGCTGGAGGCTGCTTGGCTAGTGAGGGGCAGAAACAAGCAAAAGGATGAGCCCTAAGATCTTCTGATTCCTGAGGAGGTGGGGTCGTTTGTGGCCTCAAAAGTGACCCTGGTCTGGACTGATTTGGGGATGATCTCTGACCATGATTGCCCTTGCCGCCCTGTGTCAAAATGCAGTGCTTGCCTTGGCCAGCAGGTGGCGCCTGAGCTTGCGAGTCAGGGAGGGGTGTTGGAGGTCTGGCCTGAGCAGGTGCTTGAGACTCCAGTTCTACTCTTGGGCATGGCCCAAGGAGCCCAGGTTGACATCTGTCCACCTTGAATGGGGCAGGCACAGGCCTAAGGCATGAGGCTGATGACTGCTCCTGTGGTTTGGATGGTGTCCCCCAAAAGTCCATGTGTTAATGGGTGGCAGTTGGGGGGTGGTAGAACCTCTAGGAGGAGGAGCCTAGTGGGAGGTCCTTAGGTCACTGGGGGCATGTTCTTGAAGGGGACAGTGGGACCCTGGCTCCTCCCTGTCTTTCCTGTGTCTGCCAGGGGGGCAGGAGACAAACTGTTGGATTATTAGCTCTGTGACCTTGGGCATGTTAGGTAAACTCTCGGTCCCTCGTTCCCTCATCTGTGAAGTGGGGTAATGACAGTACCTGCCACGTGGGCTTGCTGTGGGGAGGAGGAGAATCAGTGCAGGCGGAGCACTTTGAACATGCCTGGTGTCGAGTGAATGACGGTGAATGTTAGCGTTTCTGTGCCTTGTGCTGCGTGATTTATATGAGCAAGGAACTTGTGTTTTGAGGAACCTGTTAATGGTAGAGTTGGGTCTTTTATTTTTTAATGGTACTGGGGCAGATACACACATATACACTCTCTTAGGGGCACTCTATACCACTGAGCTATACCCCCAGCCCTTTTAAAATTTTATGTTATTTTAAAATTTTGAAACAGGGTCTTGCTCAGCTGCTGAGGCTGGCCTTGAACTTATGGTCTTCCTGTCTCAGCCTCCCATGTACTGGGATTATAGGCGTGTGCTATTGCACCCAGCTTATGCTGGATACTTTATACCAGCAAGGAACGAGGGTTCTGAGGGACTTGTAAATGGTAAAGTTGGGTCTTTAACTGGGTTTTCTGATACCTGGTATGACTCTCTGTCCCATATAGTATTTTGCTAGGAGAACCTTCCTTTGTCTTCCTTTACCTGATCAGTCCTCAACATTCTACCCCATGGCCAGTCCCTTCCCTCCCTTTTAGAAGTCCCCACAGGCTGCCCAGGGAGCAGCCTGGGCCTCTAAGCACTGACCCCACCTTGGGGACTGCTGGCAGCTCACTGCCAGTGTTGATGGCTATAGTCTCTGAGGCCCTGGGCAGTGTCTCCACTGGGTTAGGGACTCTGACGTGTGTGCTGGGCAGATTTCGGGCATGAAGGGGTGCAGGTAGAAGTCTGGCTGTTGTCAAGGAGGAGCCTTAGGTACCCAGGTCATGGCGTTGGTGGCTGTGCTGTATTCAGGACCTGTCCCCATCCCTTCTCACTTGCAAGGTGGTAGCAGATTGTTCTCCTCACAGTGTCCTGGGAGAGCCGAGTGTGGGAGGTATGTGGGGGCGAACATGCCCTGGGGTACACTAAGGCTAAGGACGTGGTTAGGGCCAAAGGGGCCAGGGTGCCCTTCCTAGCCTAGGGGCCTGCTGCACCTCCAGCAGAATGCTTCCCCCCTGCACCCCTACCCTGCAAGACCCATTCCTTCATGCTCCCGTGTTCTTGCTGCCTTCTGTCCAATGCTGACCCAACTTCCCCTGCTCTTCTTTCACTTGCTCACAGGTATTGATTGAGCACCTCGTCTGTGCAGGTACTACACCGCCCCTGGGGGTCCCTGCCCTCCAGAGCCCTTTACCAGGCTGCCTCACTGACCTGAAGTCACCTTGAGGGTGCCTCAAAGGTGTCTGCTGACCTTAGATCGCTTCTGGCCGTGAGCACAACCTGTGTTTGTCCTGGCATCTTTGTCTCCCCAGGCTGTGCCTGTAAAAGCCACCAAATGAGTGCTCTGGGAATGGAACGGGAGGATCTGGTGGCCACGAAGCTGGGTACAGGGAGGATGGGGTGGCAGGCAGGGAGAGAGAATGTCCCCTCCTGGCTTGTCCTCGTGCTGCCTTCCCAGCAGATCTCAATAAAAAATGCATTTATATTAGAAACATAATGAGGAATAAAAAAACATTTTCCCCCCAATAATGCTGAACATCAAAAGGAGATTTTTATCAATTATATAGAGAGATTTTGGCAATAAAATGGTAATTTTACGAGTGGGAGATGGATGGCAGGAAGCATTAATGTCAGCTAGGACGGATGGCCTGCCATTAGTCACTGGGGAGAGGCAGGGTGGCGGCCATGTTGGTCCTGGCTGGCCTTCCTCCTGGCGCCTGGCCTGGTCCTCGCTTGACCCTTCCTCAGGCCGCGCCCCTCTCCCCACCTGTGGCGTCTCCTCGGGGGCTCCTACTCCAGTCTGAGATACCTTTAGTCCCATTATTCTGTAGCTTCCAGACACATCTTATACAACTCGGGTCATGTTGCCCTTCTGTCTGTGGAATAAAGCCCCCCAGTGAGCAGGGCAGGTGCCGCCACCTTCCCCTCAGCCTCAGGGCCATTTCTGCTCTTCAGCCCCCTCCACCCTGGCTGCTCCTGGGTTCGTTCCTCTGTCAACCTCATGTGCTCCCCCAGCTCTGTCCTGGCTTCACGAAGACGTCCTCATTTCCCCCTTTTACTTATTGGACTCTTTCTCATCCTTCAACCTCCAGGTCTAACACACACACACACATGCACGCATGCATGCACGCACGCACCCATGCACCCATGCATCCATGCATGCACCCATGCACCCATGTATCCATGCACGCACCTTCTGACTGCCTGCCAAAGCCAGCCACTGTTTGAAAGGTTTCATGTGGATCAACGCATTTATTATTAACCTTATTTTCTGGATGGGAAACTGAGGTCCAGTTTCTGGGTTAGGGTTAGGGTTAGGGTTAGGGTCATCACAGTGCCCAGCTTATGTTCTCAGGATGGCAGGTCTCCTCCCATTTATCTTGGGGTCCCCTCAGTGCATTGACCAGGGTCTACACACAGAAGGTGCTCAACATTGGATTGTTACATGAACTGAGATGCTCTGTCTACTGCAGAACATCATGGCTCATGCACCAGGGGAGTTGCAGTGCCTGGAGTCCACAGGGAGATCTGCTCTGCCACTGTTCCTGGTTCTGTTCCTGGGGCTTCCTGCAGGAGCCTGTGGAGGGCCATGTGAGGGGCAGTCTGGGAGTCTTTAGACTGTGTGCTGAAAGCAAGGCCAGGGTATGGGTTCTAGAAGGAGAAAAGAGTAATTTCTGAGGCATTCTGGCAAGCAGGTTAAAGAAAACAGGCTTTGGAGTCAGAGAGTCTTGTTTAAATCCCAAATGTGACCATAGCTGGGTCATCTTGGGGAGTATGATACTCTTTCCGAGCCTCGGTTTTCTCCTGGTACACCGGGATGATCAAAGAACCTTAATTTTAATAGGGCTGTGGTGAGGACTGAAAGATATAAGCCATCGAGAAATGCTTTAGGACCTTGGTCTACACAAAGATTTTCCAGATAAGACCTCAAAGGCACAGGCAACAAAAGCCAAAGCAGACAAACAGGATCATATCCAACTATAAAGCTTTCACGCAGCAAAGAAAACAATCAGCAGATTGAAGAGAAAACCTGCAGAATGGGAGAAAATATTTCCAAGTCTATCCATCCAGCATGGGATTAATATCTAGGATATAAGGAACTAAAAAAAAAAACCTCCAACAGCAAAAAACCCAATATAATCTGACTAAGAAATAGGCAAGTGATCTGAATAGACATTTCTCAAAGGAAGACATACTGATGGCTAACAGGTATGTGAAAAAAAATGCTCAGTATTGCTAATCGTCAGGGAAATGCAAATCAGAACCACAAGGAGATGTCATGCCACCTCAGTTAGAATGGCAGTTACCCAAAAGACAGAAAAGAACAAGTGCTGACAAGGATGCAGAGAACAGGGACCTCGTCCACACTTTACATACATTAGTACGGAAAACAGTATGGAGCTTCCTCAAAAAATTAGAATTAGAACTGCCCTGTGATTCAGCAGGCCCACTGCTGGGTATATATCCAAGAACATCAGTATGCCAAAGAGGTATCTGCACTCTCGTGTTTATTGTAGCACTATTCACAATAGTCGAGATGGGCACCTAAGTGCCCATTGATGGATGAATGGTTTAAGAAAATGTGGTACACATACATAATGAAATGTTATCCAGCAATAAAAAAGAATGAAATTTTGTCATTTACAGCAATATGGGTGGAACCAGAGAGCATTGTGTCAAGTGAAATAAACTAGGCACAGAAAGGCAAATACCACATGTTCTCACTCATATGTGGAAACTAAGAAAGTTGATTTCATAGAAGTAGAGAGTAGAGTAGTGGCTACCAGGGGCTGAGAAGGGTAGGGGGGAGGTAAGGAGAGGGAGAGTTGGGTAATGGGAACAAAATTAAAATTAGATAAAAGGAGTAAGTTCTCTTTCTCTATAGCATAGTAGGGTGACTACAGTTAACAATAATTTATTTTATATTTCTTTCTTTTTTTTTGCTGTACCGGGGATTGAACCCAGGGGCGTTCTACCTCTGCACTACACCCCCGGCCCTATTTTTTTATACTTTATTTTGAAACCGGGTCTCATGAAGTTGTGGAGGGCCTCACTGAGAGAGAGAGAGAGAGAGAGAGAGAGAGAGAGAGAGAGCTGAGGCTGGCCGCGAACCTGGATCCTCTGGTCTCTGCCTCCCAAAGTATTGGGATTACAGGCGTGCGCCACCACGCCCGGCCCTTATTTTATATTTCAAAATACCTTGAAGAGGATTTTGAATGTTCTCACCCCAAAGAAACGATAGATGTTCCAGGTGATGGACCTACTGATTATTCTAATTTGGTCATTACATAGTATATAAATGTATTGAAATATCACACCATATCCCATAAATATGTATTGTTACTGTGTGTCACCTTAAAAGAAGCTATAACCATTTCAAGTGCAGTCCCTGGTGTATGGTAAATGCCAGTGACTGTTAGATGTGCTTGTTACATGTAGAGTTGCTCTAAGACCAGAACGTTCATATCATATCCAGCACCTCTCCTGGTGTCTGGATTTTCCTGGGGTTTGACAAACGCTGGCTTTTTATTTTTATTTATTTTTTTGTTCACTGGCTGTTGTTCAGAGGCAAGTGGACTTTGGACAGAAGTGATCCAGGAGAATCATTAATTCATGGGTCATAAGGGTTTAGAAATCATCTAGTCCAGCCCCTGCATTTCACAGGTGAGGAAACTGAGGTTCAGAGAGAAGTGACTTACCCAGAGGGGTGCAGCTGGGTGGGGGTAGAAACAGGAGTAGAATTCAGGGCTCCTATTTTGTTCTTCTTTATTGCTGAGTAGAATTCCATTGTGTGTATTTCCCATAATTTTGTAATCCATTCATCTGTTGATGGACATCTAGGTTGGTTCCATAATTTGGCCACTGTGAATTGTGCTGCTATGAACATGGGTATGCATATATTACTGTTGTTTTCTAGTTTTGATCCCTTTGGTATGATACCCAGTAGTTGCAAGAAAATGGAAAGATCTGGAGAGCATTATGTTAAGTGAGATTAGCCAATCACAAAAAAAGAAGGGACATATGTTTTCATTAATATGCACAAGCTAGGGAGTAGTGGGGACACAAAACGGACTTCATTGACAATGGAGAAACCTCAGTGGTGCAAGGGAAGGGGTACAAGGGAAGGGGAAGGGTAAGAAAGTAGTAAATCCATGGAATTACTGTCATAAACAATGTGTATATATGAGATTATACCAACATCACTCTCAGTGCTACATGTCGGGGGGAGGCGGGGGGGGAGGGACACCAAGAGCTGTGTGCATGTATGTTAACACCAAA
>PVJS01037881.1:0-19682 GCA_004027185.1 Glis glis
CCCCTCCCCTCTCTTCCTCTCTTCTCTCCTTCCTTCCTTCCTTCCTTCCTTCCTTCCTTCTTCCTTCCTTTTGTGGTACTGGCTACATCCCCAGACCTACTTTATTATTTCTTTGGAAACAGGGTCTCACTAAGTTGCTGAGAGCCTCACTAAATTGCTGAGGCCGGCCAGAGCCTGCAATCCTCCTGTATCAGCCTCCCAAGTACTGGGATTACAAGCATGCACCACCATGCCTGGCTCTCTCTCTCTTTTCATAAGTTATACCTTTTATTTATTTGTGAATATCAAAAGGGGAAAAAGATGTTTTCTCAAATATCTAAGACCCATAACCATGTGTATTATTCTGTTTTCTCTTACTGTAATGAACTACCCAAGGCCGGCTAGCTCATGAAGAAAAGAGTTTGATTGAGCTCATAGTTCAGAAGCTCAGGGTCTGCATGTGGTGATGGCCTTTGGGTAGGTAGTGCTGGGGGACATATGGTGAGAGACAGGCAGCATGTATGTGTCTCTTCTGGTCTCTCTCTCTTTTATAAAGCCACCAGCATTCAATCATAGAAGCTCTAGTCCAATGACCTTGTCTAATCTCAGTCACTTCTTGAAGGTCCCACCTCTGCATACCATCGTCACACAAAGTTTCCACCTCCTTTGTTCTTCACCATGGGGATTATATTTTCATGCAGGATTGCTTGAGGGACACACTCAACCATCTCCAAACCATAGCACCACGATTTCATTGGGTCCCCAGGACTGGTGTGAGATCCAGAGCATTTGTAGGGCCTGAAGCAGCTGAAGTCCCTGGATCTCTTCTCCCACGCTCCCCTGTGAATGTGACTCAGCTGTGCTCCATGTGGGGCTCCCCTTTCTGTCTACTTCTCTTCCCACAACTTCCCTTTATTTTTCTCTACCTGCTAGCTTTTTCTCACCTGTGGTTTCTCATTTCTTATAGAGAGGGAGAGAATCTGATTTGTTCGGCTAATCTTGTCTCTCTTTGAGCACATCTTGGCACACAGGCTCTGCCATCAACCACTGGCCAGTTGGGCCAATTACTCTTCTATTCAGTTGAGGAACGGACAGATGATGAGGAAATTCAGGTAACATCTAGAAAACAATATAGATGACAGTAAAAGTCACCCAAAATTCTGCCATTCATTAACAGGCATTTTTAATACTCATGATTTTTCTTTTGGTCATTTTTATATGAAATTATATACATTCCATTTCTTAGCTGAACATTATAGTGTGATCATTTCCTTATACCTTTAGCTATTTTTTCCCAAAAACTGATTTGTAGAGGTGTACAGTAGTCTATTTTATGGGCATGCCAATACTTTATGTCATAATTCCAGTATTATCGGGCGCTTTTTGGTTTCTGCAGTGGGAAGAGTCTATATCCTACAATTGTCACATAATGGCAATATTTCCCAACATTGGACGGGGTGTTCAGTCTCCAGGCAGCCAAAAAAATTCTAAATCCCCATCACAGGCTCTCTGGGTAGGTCATTTAGTTTCATGACAAGGAAGATACTTGCATTCTATCTGTTTTCTGTTTCCTTAGGGCATGTGGAATTTACTTTGATGAGTAGTGTGAGGAAGGACTTTAATTTGTAAAGTATTTTCCCTAAAAGTTTAATGGATTGTTCCAGAACCACTTACTGACGGCTCCATTCTCTCTCAAATGATTTGATGTATCATGGGATTTATTTCCTTGACTCTTGGATACAATTGACGGTGAGAGTCACTCCTGATTTAGAGATCACAGCAATATGAAATTCTCCAGTCACATCCTGGTATCAGAAATACTACGATCAGGGATATGGGGTACTAAATTGTCATACCTGCTTGGCTGTTTCTGGGCTTTTTACTTTCTTAGGCTGTCCCAATGTAAAGCATATTATTTTAATAGTTGGGAGTTAGGATTTGCTTTGGCATCTTATACTCTCTTCATTATAGTTTTTTTTGGGGTCAAATCTTGTCCACTTGTGTATGTATGTAATCTTCAAAATCAGTTTGTCCTCCCATTCCATTCCATTCTACAAAAATTGCATGAAATTTGTATTTCAAATTACAATAAATGTGGAAGAATTTATGTGCTTAAAATATTAGATACTTTGATGTGTAGGGTAACTTGATTTCTCATTACTTAGCTCATTCATTATAACAGTTTCTTCTAGAGTGTTCTATAGCTTTTCACATATGCACTGATGTGGTATTGAATACATTATTAATGTCATGTCTCTTGGAAATGCTTCTGGCGTTTAACCATTTTGTATGATGTTGTCTTTCTATCTGAGACAGGTTATTATTATCATTTTAAGGAAATATGCTGGTTTTTCCAGAAGTTTTAATCAGGATCGAATGTTGAAAGATTGTTCAGTGCTCATTTGCATCTCTCAAAGACATGCACAGTTTTCCTCTTTTGAATTTGATGGAATTTTAAACATTCAGACACACTTAAATTTCAACGTAAAGCTTGCTTTTCTGTATTATGTGTGCCCATGTTTACCATTCTGTATCTATATTCACTAGGGAGATAGAGTCTGTGTTTTTCATTTAAATAATCTCTGGTTAGAGGGTTGTGTTAATCAGACTCCTTAGTTTATGACACATGATCATCATTAGTCTGTGACGAGCACCACTATGTATTTATTCATTCACTTGTTTATTTGTTCCCACCTCTACTCATAACCCATTTCCAGTCCCTTCTCCCCTACCTCCCATAAATAAGCTTTTTAACATTTTATTTAGGTATTTCATTTTAATTTTGGGCAGTGCTGGGGATTGGACCCAGGGCCTGGGGTGTGCTAGAAAATGCTCCACTACTGAGATACAGCCCTATTTTAATATTTTATTTTATTCTATTTTATTTTTGTTTTTATTTATTTATTTTTTTGTGTGGTACTGGGGTTGAACCCAGGGGCATTCTACCTCTGAGCTACACCTCCAGCCCTATTTTTTTATTCTTTATTTTGAAACAGGGTCTCACTAGGTTGTGGAGGGCCTCACTAAGTAGCTGAGGCTGGCCGCGAACCTGCGATCCTCCGGTGTCAGCCTCCCAAGTTCTAGGATTACAAGCCTGCGCCACCACGCCCAGCTTATTTTAACATTTTAAATGTGAATTGCTTTATTTGACTATGTCCTTTTAATTGGGTATTACCATCATGTGGCATGGACTGTTAATGTACTATGTTAAAAGTCCCATTCTGATTTTACTTTTTAAATGAAGCTCGATGTACTTAGAAGCCCCTCCACACTTTGTGTCTCTGTCTGCAGCATTCATTTTTTTTTTTTTTTTTGGTGCTGGGGATTGAACCCGGAAGCATTCTACCTCCGAGCTATCCCCCCAGCCCTATTTTATTTTTTATTTTGAAACAAGGTCTCACTAAGTTGTGGAGAGCCTCACAAGGTTGCTGAGGGTGGTCGCAAACCTGCGATCCTCCTCTCTCAGCCTCCCCAGTACTGGGATTACGGGCCTGCATCACCGTGCCCGGCTTGCAGGGTAGCATTCTGTGTCTGTGTTCATGCATTTAAGTTCTTCGGCTCTGCAGGTCTTGTATCGTGGGTATGCCAGCTCCACTATAGAAATTTGGATGTTTCCCATGTTTTGATTTTAATATTTTGGCAAAATTTAACCTGTCCAGAATTTGAGTTCCTTGGAAATTTGATAAACTTTATCCACAAAACTATTTGCATCTGATGCTATTGGGGAAATATTTGTTCACACACACACACACACACACACACACACACACACACCTATTTTTATTGCTCTACTTAAATTTTTGTCTTATTGTGAAAATTTTAATAACTAATATTTTTGAGAAAATCATACTTTTTGAATCTAGTAGCATATAGCTATCTATAATATTGTATTATAAAATCAAAACAATCTACTCTATAATTGTGGTTACATTGTTTTGTATATTCCTAATGCTTCATATTTGTGTTTTTGCCCTTGTTTTTTTCCCAAGTTAAACTTCTACTCCTTTTTTCCTGATATAAAGTAATTCCATTCCTACTTACTACAAAAGCTTTAAAAGATTCTCTTTTTATGCAATTAACTTTGCCCAGAACTCTTTCTATTATATTATTCTTAAAAAAGAAACCAGTTTTTTAAAAAAATCAATTTAAATGGCTTTTAGTTTTACTAAATAAAAAAATTAAAATGATTTTATTTTTGTCCATTTTCTCTATCTGCATTTTATAGATTTTTTGGTCTATTTTAGTTTATTGGATTGGATACTTAGTGCACATACTTTCAATCTTTCTTGTTTAATAATAAACTCTCAATGCTATTAATTTCCCTCAGTGTCTCTTTGGCCACAGCCCCTACATTTTATATGTTCTGTTCTTATTGTCCTAATTTTAAAAATAGGCTGTACTTGTAATTTTTATTTCTTCTATGTCTCAAGAGTTATTTAAGAGAGTTAGACATTTCTAGTGTTTTAAAAAAATTCTTCTGTTATGAATTTCTGGGTGTATTACATTGCAGCTAGAGAATGTGAGAATGCACTCTGCATTATTATTTCTACTTTTGGGAAAATAGTGAGAATTTCTTTATGGACTAATATTGGTCATTTTTGGTTAATTTTCCATGGCACTTGGAAACAATTGTGCATTTTCTGAGAATATTTGAAGTTTGATATAGATCTATTAAATCAAACATATTAATGTGTTATACAAATTAAATCCTTTTATCCTCTCTATACATCTATGCACATGGGTTAGATTTACTTGAACTGATGAAGCTGAAAGAAGACACATGGTATTAATGACTCTCACTGAAATGGTAGTTTTTTTCCAAAGCATTTTAGGTGTTCCCAACCATTTCTTTGCTCTATTTCATCAGTGGGATTATTGAAACATTTTAGGAAATTGGTTGGTGTTTGACTCTTTAGATACAATTTATTTGAGCCAGGCATGGTGATACACCCCTGTAATCCCAGCACTTGGGAGGCCGAGACAGGAGGATCACAGGTTCAAGGCCAGCTTCAGCAATTTAGTGAGACCCGGAGCAACTTAGCAAGACTCTGTTCCAGAATAAAAAAGGACTTGGGTGTAGCTTGGAGATTGAATGCCCCATTCACTCCCCAGTGCCCGAAAGCAAGCAAGCAAGCAAACAAATGAAACTAAGACAAAACCCAAACAAACAAATGAAACTAAGACAAAACCCAAACAAACAAACCATATGACTTATTTAAGACAATAGTCTTTGCCATGTTGAGTTCATTTTTTGTTTCTAGTTTTTTCTTAGTCTTTATTCTGAATATGTGTAGCATTTTAATAAATGTCTTTTTAGTGACCTGAGGTTATTGCAAGTCTGTTTTTATTTTTTATTTATTTATTTATTTTTGCGGTACTGGGGATTGAACCCAGGGGCTTTTTACCTCCAAGCTACAACCCCCGCCCTATTTTTTATACTTTATTTTGAAACCGGGTCTCACAAAGTTGCAGAGGCCTCACTAAGTAGCTGAGGCTGGCCGCGAACCTGGATCCTCCGGTCTCCACCTCCCAAGTACTGGGATTACAAGCGTGCGCCATCACGCCCGGCCTGTTTTTATGTATTTTTAATAGATTTCCTCACATTAAAACACTTTGGATGACTCTGGTTGACTATAACGGTTGGTCTTTGAGTACACAGTTTCATTATTCAGCTGGCTGCTGTTTTCTTCAGCATTTTAGAATTAATGTTCGTAATTGGTTGGTCCAATGGGAGTCGTTCTGCATGTGGATGCTGCTATCTGTGTGGGTTTTGGGTATCAAGAGTATTCATATAGTAGACAGTTTAAGTTTTATTTTTCTACTATTCAGGGACAGTTTACATTGCATGGGGATTATCTGTTCCTTGAAATTTGAACGGACTCGATAATAAAACTGTCTGTGTGAGCTTCTCTTTAGGAGGTAATGCTTTAATAGCTTCCTCAGTTTCTTTGCTGGTTTTATTTTTCAGGTATGCACAGCTACAGACTGCTTTGCAGCAGCTCCTTTGAGGTAGGGCTCACTTCAGTCTCCTGATGGAAGAGCCTGTCCCCTGAGCAAACCAGCTTTTTCGCTGAATTCTGCCTCTAGAGTATTTGCCTTGATTGGAAATTTTGTTTTAAATACTTTTGTTGTTGGTGTTTTTATTTTTTGTTTGTTTTTGTATTGGGGATTGAATCCAGGGGCATTCTACCTCCAAACTATGCCCTCGACCCTTTTTATTTTTTATTTTGCAACAAGGTCTCACTAAGTTGCTGAGGCTGGCCTTGAACCTGCGATCCTCCTGTCCCAGCCTCCCAAGTACTGGAATTACAAGTGTGCGCCACCATTCCCAGCTTAAGTACTTGTTAAATTGCCTGCAGGACAGAGAGCTGGCATTTTGCCAAATTGTGTATCTGTTTTGTTTCTGCTTATTGGTAATTATTAACAGGAGTGCTCAAACTTGATCAGGGACTCGCTTTCATTGTAACGTGCATCGGGAAATGGGCTGACTGGGGTGAAGCAGGTCTAGATCCCTCTACTCCTTGAAACTGACTGGTAGTCACCAAAAAGAGCCTGGAGATTGTGAGCAGCCAAACTGGCTTTTGGTTGGTGTGTTCTCGACAATCCTCTTGCTCTGTGTGCATGGAGTTGGGAGAGGAGCCTTTAATCTGTGTTAGAAGTATTGCCAAGACAGACTCGAGTCAGGGGTTATGTTTTCTCTCCTGGGTGGAAACTAGAAAGAAAAAGGGGGGAAAAGGCAGATTTCTCATGAAAATAAATGGAAGACCTGCAGAATAGATGAAGGAGACCAGGGAGAGGTAGGAGGGGAAGGAAAGGGAGGGACTGAGGAATGAAATTGACCAAATTATGTTACGAGCATGTAAGAGTATAGCACAATGAATCCCACTATTGTGTATAGTTATGATGCTCCAATAACAACGTTTTAAAGATCTATGAATAAAAAAGTATTGCCTACGTAATGAAGAAAGAGCTGCCATTGTTAACTCATCTTAAGCACCTGGGTGTATTAGTTTCCTAAAGCTGCGATAACAAGGTGCCCCAAACTGGGTGGCTTACCACAATGGAAGTTTATTGTCTTACAGTTCTGGAGGCCGGAAGGGGCAAACCAAGGGTTGGCAGAAGGTTCCCTCTGAGGGCTGTGAGGGAGGCTCTGCTCCTAGCTTCACTGGCTGGCTATCTTTGGCATGACTTAGCTCAAAATATATCACCTGGTCTTCGCATTCTCTCCCTACCTCTCCCCATCACTTTCCCTCTATGTATGTCTGTCTCTGTGTCCAGATTTTTCCTTTATGCTAAGGACCACAACTACATGAGGTTGTAACAACCCCATTTCAACTTAGCTACTTCTGAAAAGGTTCTATTTGTAAATGAGGTCACATTCTGAGGGACCTGGTTTAAGACTTCAACGCAGCTGGGGCATGGTGGCACATGCCTGCAATTCCAGTACTTGGGAGGCTAAGGTAGGAGGATTGCAGGTTTGGAGGCCAGCCTCAGCAACTTAGCGAGACCCTCAGCAACTTAGTGAGACCCTGTTTCAAAATAAAAAATAAATAAATAAAATAGGGCTGGGGATGTACCTCAGAGGTAGAATGCCCCTCGGTTCAATCCCCAGCACCACAAAAATAAATAAATTAATTAATTAACAAATAAATAAATAGCTGGCTGGCTGGGGGTGTATTTCAGTGGTAGAGTGCCCCTGGGTTCAATCCTCAGCACCACACAAAGTAAAACAAACAAAACTCCCCACATAACAAAGACTTCAATGCATCTTTTTTGGGAGGACACAATCCAACCTGTTAACACTCAGTAATGCTACTTGTAGGAGGAAGAAGGACTTTCCAGTGTGGTTAGACACATGGTGTTCTCTGACTCCTGCAGCAGAGAACAAGGCCAAGGCCTTTCTTAATCCACTCCATCAGCCATCTTAGTGGGTAGAGTTCTTTCCAATTCTGTCAGCAGAGTGTTCCAATATTCCCAACATTAAGCTTTTGGGAAATCATGAGCTTTTGTCTTTTCTTTGCGTTCGGCAGCATTTTACCGGGAAGAGGAGCTGGGCTGTATCAGGCCTTGCCAGCTAAGAGTCAGTGTAACCCAAAGACTGCGCGTGTCCTGACTCTACTTTCTGCCTTTTACTCCTTTCCTACCTGAGCAGTCGCAGGTAGACCACCCCTCAGAGGGCATCTCTGCTTTGGGGGTGCTGGCTGTGGTGGAGCGGGGCTCTAGGGGAATGTGATTCCCATAGAGGACAAAGGCACAGGCTTCGTGGGAGACCTGTGGGCTTAGAGCTCCTCCGCACACTAGGGACGTCACACCAACGGTCTCTCTGTGACCTCTTCAGGGATCCCCAGCTGTCTTTATTGTTCGCCACTTTATTATCTTCTGAAGGCTCGAGGCTTATAAAATAGCCTCTTTGGGCCAAAGCCCTACAATAAAGAATCATATTTGACTCTCACATTTCACCTCCTGTCCTGCTAGCTAAATAACGTGACATTTTGAATTTGGAATCCTCAACTTTAGCTTACATTTTTGGCTTTTACTAATTTTATCAAGGTCTTACTGGGATGCTTGTCCGTTTCCAAGGCGCGTTGATATGATCTCATCTTATTCTCACAATAAGTTGCCTTTTTTTTTCCTGCTCATTTTTCATGGCGATAACTCACAGAAGTTCCTGCAGGCACGGGGGCGACTTGGCCAACGCCAGGCAGATAGCAGGAGAGCCAGGATTCCGACTCGGGCCCGTGGACTCTCAGCCCAGCTCCTTCCATGAGGTCATTCTGCTCTCCTGCTGCCTCAGGGTCAAACCAAGTCTCAAAACACCACCACCGCCTCCCCTGAGCCTCCCCAGATGAAGCCCAAGATTGTAAGTGACAGCTTTCCATTAAACTGTGCTCTCTGTCCAGAGCAGGGTTGGGAAGCTCCTGGCTCCCTGGCTTGCTTTTGCTAGTCTGTGAATTTTCCTTTTTTTTTTTTTTTTTTTTTTTACATTTTTAAAGGGTTGTAAAACAGGAAAGAAAGAATATTTCTTTTTAAAAATTTTTATTTTTATACTTTTACTGGTGCATTGTAATTATACAGCATGGAAGAATATTTTGACAGAGATGTGTACGGCCGTCAGAAACTTAACTATTTAAGTGTGGTGGCGCACAGCTGTAATCCCAGTACTTAGGAGGCTGATGCAGGAGGATTGCAGGTTTGAGGCCAGCAACTTAGTGAGATCCTGTTTCAAAATGAGAGTTAAGAAAGGACTGGGGGTGTAGCTTAAGGGCGGAATGCCCCTGGATTCAATCCCTAGTACCAAAAAAAAAAAAAAGAAAAGAAAAAGAAAAAGAAAAAGTAAACCCTATTTACTAACTGACCTTTTATAGAAGATGTTTTTCCAGCCCCTGGTTAGGTAAATGTACCTTACATCATCTGTTTTTTTTTTTCAGTACTGGGGGTGGAACTACACCTCCAGCCCTATTTTTTTTATTCTTTATTTTGAAACAGGGTCTCATTAAGTTGTGGAAGGCCTCACTAAGTAGCCGAGGCTGGCTGCAAACCTGGATCCTCTGGTCTCAGCCTCCCAAGTACTGGGATTACAAGCGTGTACCACTGTGCCTGACTACATCATCTGGTTTTTTTTTGTTGTTTTTTGTTTTGTTTTGTTTTTTGGTACTGGGAATTGAACCCAGAGGCATTCTACCTCCAAGCTATACCCCCAGACCGATTTTATTTCTTATTTGGAAACAGGTTCTCACTAGGTTGCTGAGAGCCTCACTAAATTGCGGAGGCTTGCCATGAACCTGCGATCCTCCGGTCTCAGCCTCCCAAGTACTGGGATTACAAGGGTGTGCCACCACGCCCGGCTATATCATCTGTTTTTAAACTTCACTTACTTACTCTTTGCTGTGGTCAGAACACCCCGTAACATCCCTGTGTTGGAACTTAATCCTCATTGTGGTAATATTGAGAAGTGGGGCCTTTTGGGGAGTGACTAAGTTATCCCTGCTTTCAGAAATAGATTAATGCCTTTTATACAAGGACTGGAGGGAACTAGCTTCAACCCTTTTGCCCCTCTGTCTTCTGTCACATGAAGAAACAGCGGTAAGATGTCCTCTTGGAAGCAGAGAGCAGCCCTCAGTAGACATCGGACCTGCCAGCACTGTGCTCTTGCATTTCCATGGCTCTAGAACTGTGACAAAGTAATTTCTGTTCTTTATACATTGTCCAGTCTCGGGTGTTTTGTTATAGCAGCATAAAGGCACTAAGATGGTCTCCATCTGTATTTATCACACCATTTTCTTATAGTCTATTTATTTGACATGGACTGAGGATTGTTGCTTTGGAAAAGTCAAGACTCCTTTTCGCTGCCCCCTAAATTTTTTCTTTCCCCCTCTTATCAGGCCCTTGAGGAACAGGCACTGCATGGAATAAGTTGTACCTTGCAGTTTATTTGGAAAGGGAGGGAAAGCCTTTTGTTATAAGTGTTAGTTTATACTAGATGCCCTGTGAATAGTATATACAGTGAATACTAATGCTTATAAAATGAGACAAAATTCCTGGAGACCAGATAGTAAGCCTCACAAGAGCACAAAACACATCTTTCTTGCTTACCACAATCTCCAGCATTTAGCATAGGCACCTGAAAAAAATGTGTTGACCAATGTATGAGGCCTGAATTACCCAAGGAAGATTTTGGAACAGAAAATGGGATTTTTGCTGGTATTTGGAGAGGGGATTAGACACGAATAAACAAATAGGAGTGGAAATTGAACATTGGGTAGAAACAGAATGATATAAAAAGATACGACACCTGCGTCACAGTATTCATTATCATTGAAACGCTTTAGCAATTGGTACATTTAATTTTTTTGTTGGCTTTTTTATTTTTTAATTGCAGTACTGGGGATTGAGCCCAGGGACTTGAGTATGCTAGGCAAGCACCCTACCACTGAGCTACACCCCCAGCCTGGTGTATTCAAGTTTTGATTCAGCAAGAAATGGTAAATCCCTGAGTGGAGGGACTTTGGCATGTGTACCCTGTATCCCTACTGTGAACTAACAGGATGACTCTGTTGAAAAGAACGATGGTCAGGTCTACCTGACCTGAAAACAGGTTAGATAGAGCCTCGGAGTGGGGAGTCTTCAATGACAAGCTAATCACCTTGAGATTTATCCTGTTCCCAGCCCAGGAGTCCACGATCTACAGCCTATGGGTCTAAACCACACATTTGTATGTGTCTTGTCTATGGATTTTTTTTTCTCCAAATGCAGAGGTGAGCAGCTGGAACAGAGATAGCATGTGGCTCCTTGGTCCAGAAAGCCTAACCATTTGCTATCTGCTACCAAAACACAGATCACCAACCTGTGCTAAAGGTGGTGGGGCATGACGTGGGAAATCTATTGCTTCATGAGGTTGGTTTGGGTTCCAATGGTCATAAGGGCTAGAATCGCAGAGCCCACAAATATACTAATGTCCTCAAGTTCAAGTCCCGTCTCTGTTCCAGAGACTTCCCCAGGGTCCCCCATCATGGTCGGAATTCTATATGACAACATTTTTAAGAATCAAAGTCCATGTGTCTAAATAGACCCCTCACCTTCCCCACTCTTGCTAATTTTGTATTTTTCGGAGTGGGATCTAACAAACAATTTTCTTAGAATTCCCCACCCTTATTTATTGCTCATCACTTTTATCTTCTGCAGGTCAACAGGTTATAAAGTGGGATGCTTTGGCCAAGTTGCATAACAAAGAATCATATTTGCCTGCCTGTTTTTCTCCCCCTTCTCATGGTGGCTGTGTCAGTCCGCTTTCCATTACTACTGTAACACAATGCCTGACACTGTCGACTTTCAAAGAGGAAAGATTTATCTTGGTATATAGTTGTGGAGGGTCCAGTCCATGGCCAATTGGTCCCATTGCTTGTGGGTCTGTTGTCGAGGGCCGTCTTAGAGTGCGCACTGAGGTCATCATCTTGGATGGGCCCAGTTTGAATACACGGTATCTGGCTGGGTGGGATTCATCTGCAAGTGGACACATTCCAAGGGACCCGGTGTAATCTTTAAAGTGCAGTCTTTGATGTCGTCTCCACCCAGTAATGTTTAATCCCTCCTTCCTCCAAGCTTGTCACATGTCTGCCTCGCTGACCTTCTTTATCCTAACTCATAACAATTGTTAGTTTCTGTGTTTGATTAACTTTTATGATGCTTTGTTTAAAGTGTTTATAAAAAGTAATACTGGCTGTTAGAAATAGGAGAATTGTCATCTATCTCATCCCCAACCCCCCAGATATTGAGTTCTCTCCAAATTATTATATCTGACTCCTCTGTGTCATTTTCATGCCAGAAGACTATTTTCAGGAAGCTGCCTGGAGCAGCGACCTTCCATGGCAGGAACCATGGAATAACTTTCAGGAAGCTGCATAGAGCAGCGACCTTCCATGGTGGGAGTACGGAGCAAGCAGTCTGCTAGATCCCGCGATAGCCTGTGTCGAGGCAGCACGTCATGGTTGGAGCACATAGCAGAGGAAGCTGCTCACCTCATGGCAGCTGGGACGTGAAAGGGAGAGAAGAGCAGACTGGTGTCCCACCATCTGAGGGCATGCCCAGTGTTCTAAAACTTTCCACTAGGCCCCACCTTTTAAAGGTACCATCACCTCCCAGTAACACCAAACTGAGGATCAGCCTTTTTTTTTTTTGTACTGAGGATTGCACTCAGGGTTATTCTACCTCCAAGCCATATCCCCAGCCCTAATTTATTTATTTAAATTATTATTATTTTTTTGGTGGTACCGGGGATTGAACCCAGGGGCATTCTACCTCCAAGCTACACCCCCAGCCCTATTTTTTATTTTTTATTCTTTATTTTGAAACAGGGTCTCACTAAGTTGCAGAGGGCCTCACTAAGCAGCTGAGGCTAGCCGCGAACCCGGATCCTCCGGTCTCAGCCTCCCAAGTACTGGGATTACAAGCGTGCGCCATCACGCCTGGCTTATTTAAATTCTGAAACAGGATCTCGCTAAATTGCTGAGGGTCCCTCTAAGTAGCTGAGGTTGGTCTTGAACCTGTTATCCTCCTGTCTCAGCCTCCCAAGCACTGGGGTTGCAGGCATGAGCCACCCTGCCTGACTAGGATCAAGTTTTTTTAAGACATGAGCCTTTGGGGGACAATTCAGATCCAAACTTTAGCAGTAGCTGTACAATATGGCACTTTGAAATTTGAATCATCATGTTTAGTGTATATTTATACCATTGCCAATTTTATCAATAAATTATCATGCAGACAGGATCTCAGGCAATTTTCTGGTTGTCCTCTGGGCTATGTTTACATTGAGAATTTGAGGCCATAAGGCATCGTTCAAAAGATGCTGCAAAGAGTTGGTAGAATTTCCAGAGAGAGACAGTCAACTTAGAGAAATGACCTTCCAGCCCAGGTGTTGTAAAGTTTGTGTGATTCTCCTTGCTCAGCTGTGCCTGATACTCTGCAAATACGCCTTACTCATCTTCTTTACACCTTACTTTCATTATAGAATGTTCTTAAGACACGCTGATAACTTTGGGGGCCGCTACATTGCCCAGTTATAATCTCTTTAATTCTTTATGTTCCAACATAATTTAAGGTGATTTCAGAGCCTTTGGTGAAAAACAGGGATCATAGAATTTGGATTAAAATGTGGCAAGTGTGTGAATTACTCAATAGGCCAGATGTCTAAGCATGGAATTTCATGGGACATCATTTAATAAATTCCAGGAAGATGTAAAACCATTGGCATATAAAAGTTGGCTCTTTCTAATGATAATAGAGAGAAATTTTAAATTTTGGGTCTCATCTTCCCTCATTCCTACCTTCCTAGGATTCTATGGTTTATATAACAGTCTTCCCAAAGATTCTTCTTGCTCCAATTTCTAAAACTTGAAAATCTACTTCCATAGGACTTTTTCTCAAACTTGAGGACTTTGACTTGAATAGACATGTGTAACCGAGAATTTTAACTAGGTAGAAGCCAGAACATTGACACTCCTGGGGAGGGAGGTGATCCCCCTCTCCTTCTTTCTGATCCTCTCTGAGCTGGGGGTGGGGCTTCTCTTACTCATTTGCATAGAGACTGAGGCTTCCACCAGAGCAAATAGGGTCTGGAGATTAATCCTACTGCGTTTTGGGCTATAAAGACATTTGGTAGACGGATGTGGACTCAAAATGAGACCACATTGCAGGAGAAAACAAAACAGAAACCCTGAATATCTGAAAGGAAACTAACCCCAAGTGCAGAGAGGATCTAAAACCTCAAGTAGAAGAAGTAGAAATGTCATCGTTTATTACATGAACATGCAGAGTATAGCTGGGATGAAGTGGCACAGCTCTAGTCAGATGTGCAACCAGCATAGTCTAACATCATGCTTTGTAGCGGGTCTTTTATGTGCCTGGAAAAGAAGCCATATTTTACTTTTTTGTTTTGCATGGTTACCCTTCCTCTTCCAGGCGTCTTTCCCTCTCCTTGGTCTCCCAGAACAAGGTACTCAGGTAAGTTATATTAACAAATAATGTATATATCTATTTTTCTCTGGGCCTATATAATTCAAACAGAATATATAGATACAAACAAACACATACCGAGGGGCTGAATTTTAAAAATTGGGCTACTATTATGTATATTCTTCTGCATCTTAATTTTTCACTAAATTATGATTTATGAAAATCCTAAATCAGTGAAATCAGTCTATTCTCAGTCATCGTGTCATATTTCATGATATGGATGGACTACTATATATTTTTTCCAAGCATATATATACATATATCCATTTTTTTACCTGCATGCAATTTGTTTTCAGTTTTTTCTGCTGTAATATATAATCATGTGTATATCATCTTATAAATTAATCCCAGTACTTTGGGAGGCGGAGACCGGAGGATCTGGGTTCGCGGCCAGCCTCAGCTTGTGCACGCGCGTGCGCGTGCACGCTCTCTCTCTCTCCCTGTCTCTCTCTCTCTCTCTCCTTAGTGAGGCCCTCTGCAACTTCGTGAGACCCGGTCTCAAAATAAAGTATAAAAATAGGGCTGGGGGCGTAGTGCGGAGGTAGAACGCCCCTGCATTCAATCCCCGGTACCGCAAAAAAAAAAAAAAAAAAATTAAGGTATGTCTAAAATAAGCCAGAAAGTAGGCCTCCCCATTCCTATGTGAACTCTTTTCCATGATCTGATTAATACATTGGCATCCATTCATTCATCCATTTGTGTGTTCATTTGTCCATCCATCCGAGCACAAGTTGAGCATCTACTATGCACCTAACATTGTTAAGAACAATAGAAAATATAAAAGATATATTTATATATATGGAGGGGGTTATAATGTAGTTAATCGTCATGGCTGGTGAAAAATTGGACTGAGATGCAGGACACTGACCAGTCTCCATATTCTTTCTGTACTTGTTTCTTGCTTACTCTGGGACTCCAGGAGCTCAGTACCGCATTCTAAACCTCAGTTTCCTCATCTGCAAAATGGCAGAGTGGACCTGGGTCATCACCCAAACCTCAAGGAACCTGTAGGTCCAATCTACTTCATAATCATCTTGTCTGCTCTTCACAGTTAAAATAAATCCAGCTGGGCATGGTGGTGCATGCCTGTCATCCCAGTACTTGGGAGGCTGAGACAGGAGGAGGATCGCAGGTTCAAGGACAGTCTCAGCAAGTAGTGAGACTCTCAGCAATCTAGTAAGACCCTGTTTCAAAACACTAAAATACTATACAATAAAATAAAATAAAAGGGCTGGGGATGTAGCTTGGAGGCAGAATGCCCCTAGGTTCAGTCCTCAGTAACACACACACACACACACACACACACACACACACACACACACCAACATTTAAATGCCAGTAAAGTTTTTATAAAAATTATGGACTTGGGGGTTTTCTGAAGAAACCATGAGTAGATCTGCTCGTTCCTCATCTATTTGCCAGTTCCACAAAATAAAGATTGGTTAAAGCTGGGTACTAGCTGCCCACTTCAGACAAGAAACTCACTGTCTAGTTTACCAGAGTCCCCGCCATTCCTTAATGTTCTCCCAGGTGAACTATCAGTGGTCAGTTATTATCGGGCCAGCATGGAGGATTTTTCTTTTGGTAGAGAGACACATTGCTCGTGTCTATGTCAGTGGAAGGGATACAGAAGAACTAGTGAGAGGGTGCGTGTTTCAGGAAAAATGGAAGAGATTATATAGGGAGAGACAAAGCAAGGGATGCTCCTAGGTGTTTTCTCTGCAACCGGAAGTTAGTTCTCTGCCGAGAACCTCACCTGGCAGCCCAAGTACGGGGACTGGGTTTGCAGGCGATGGCTGAGTGGCAGCTGGCCCCTCCTCCACCCTCGCAAGCTCTTGTCACTGTGCATTAGACACGGCTTGTCAGGCTGCACCAGGGGAGAGCAGGTTTGCAGCCAGCTCTGCAGAGGGAGATGGAAAAAAAAAGCCAGAAGGAGAGCAGGCCCTGCTATTCAGAGAAGCTTCTTTGCTCCTGCAAAGACTGTCTTGGAAAGCGCACGGTCTCTGATTTCTATATGGTTTTTGGCACATCGTTTTAATCAAAAGAAGCAAAGGAAACACTGCGAGGTCTTCAAACCCTAAACACGATGAGCTGGCAAGGGAAGCTGCAGTTAAGTCATTCCAAGACTATGCCAGGCTTGGAATAACAACATCTGTGCCTGCAGGACAGCGAGCAGACGATCGAAAACAAGAAAGAAACCTTAGAGTTTAAGGCAAATAGATGCACTGACTGGAGACTTGAAACTTCTATCAGGCGGCTCAGAGCATTGGAGATAGCTTGTTTGTGACTGAGCGCAGGCCGCACGGGTGAGGCACAGGCTGAGTGAGCTGGACATGGTCTCTGAGGTCCGTAGTTGATAATTCGTGTAGAGAAACACTTCGGTGCATTAAACAGTGCCATGTGAGTGGGCGTGGTGATGCACGTCTGTGATCTCAGTACTTGGGAGGTTGAAATAGGAGCATTGCAGGTTCGAGGCCAGCCTCAGCCACTTAGCGAGGCCCTGATTCAAAATAAAAAATAAAAGGGCTGGGGGTGTAGCTTGGAGGTGGAATGCCTCTGGGTTCAATCTCCAGTCTCTCTCTTTCTCTTTTACACACACGCACACACACACACACACACACACACATACCCCTACCTAAAAGATTCCCTTTGCCTCATATACAAGGGTTTCTAGTCACCTCTGGTAAGGAGATCCCGAACCCTTGCTCCTGGTATCAGTGCAGCACACGCCTCCAAAACACTCTTCCTTTCCTAATAAGCTTTCAGTTCTCTGACTCCATCCAAGAGAAATCCACACTTGGGTGTTGATCATAAACACCTAGTTTCCCTCAAACCCTAGAGCAGGCCTTTCTGCTCCCAAGAGACCTAGGGTTGCAGGAGGGGTAAGTTGGTAAACCTGAGATCTTCCACTGACCACGTGCCCAACTCCTTCGCTCTCCCCCTGCGCCCAACCTGGCAAGTTCGAACCCGAGGCATGTCAGGTCCACCTGTGTTTTGGCCATCATCTCCTCCGAAAACATTTAGCCTCTAGTATACAGTTGCTCCTCCATATCCACAGGTTCTATATCTGTAGATTCAACCAACCGACAATCAAAAGATATTGGAAAAAAAAACGTGTCTGTACTGAATATGTGCACTCTTTTTTCTTGTCATTATTCCCTAAAAATATAGCTTAATAGTCAGGCGTGGTGGTGCATGCCTGTAATCCCAGTACTTGGGAAGCTGAGACGGGAGGATCATAGGTTTGAGGCCAGCCTCAGCAAGTTAGTGAGACCCTCAGTAACTTAGTGAGAACCTGTTTCAAATTAAAAAATAAAATAGGGCTGGGGGTATAGCTCGGAGGTAGAATGCTTCTGGGTTCAATCCCCAGCAAAATGGGAAGGGATTGTAGTTCAGAGATAGAACATCCCTGGGTTTAATCTCCAGTGTCTCTCTGGGTTCAATCTCTGGTATCTTCCCCCTAAAAAATAAATAAAAATACAATATAACAACTATTTACATAGCCTGTACATTGTCTTAGGTATTGCAAGTGATCTAGAGGTGATTTAGAGTCTACAGAAAGATGTGCATAGGTTATATGCAAAAGCAATGCCATTTTATATAAGGGACTTGCACACCTGCAGATTACGGTATCCACAGGTGTGCTGAAATCAAACCCCATGGATATTGAGGGATGACTGCATTTCATTCGTAGGTGGACTTCCTTCTACCTGGATCAGCTCCTGCACATTCATCAAGGATCACTGAAAGACCATCTCCCCCAGGATGCACGAGAGAGGCTCTCAGACTCAGTTAAGTATCTCTCCTACTCAGTTAAGTACCTACTCAATTAAATACCTCTCAATCAAGTACCTGTCCCTGGTTCTCGATGCTTGCGCGTGTCAGAACCCCTAGTGCACCGCAGCACAGAAGGTCCATTCTCCCATTGTCTTACTCTTGGAAATGCTACTCTAAGGTCAATTGATGACATGCGATCTTTCACTCAGCATTTATTGGTATGTTTGCGTCCTGGTGTTTGTCCTTGGGGGGCAAATAAATAATAACCAGATTGCCTTTCTATTGTCCTGGATGGAGGAGAAAAGCCACACCCCTAAATCATCCCAGTTTCGGAGGCATTCTGTGGCTGGATGCAGCCCCAGTAAACTCGACTACCTAGTCATGAAACTTCCCTAATTTCACACCCATCATTAGTGTTTCCTTCCTCCTTTTCCATTTCCTGTAAAGTGAGGGACCCCAAATCCCTTTTAACTCTCAAAATGTGAATTTCTGAGTGACTTTTCTAATTGTCCCCCACCTCTCGCACTTGGAGCAGATTTCTGGAATTTTCCCTATGGAGGGTAGAAAGATTTTGCTTCTGCTGTACATAATTTGGTTAAGAACCTACATTCAAACTGTTCACGGTAACATTCAAATTGCTTTTCCTTTCCCGAATCATGTGTGTCTCTGAGGTAAGCAAACCTACATTTAGATCATGGTCTTAATACTGGTAAATTAGTTGACTTTGGGTGAGTTTCTTAATTTATCTAAGCTCCAGTTTTCTCACTTGTAAAAGGGGGACAACCCCACAGAGGGATTGTGATGATCAAGTAAGATAGAGAAAGTCATTAACACAAAACTTAGCACACAGGTAGTACTTACTACAGTTTAGCTTTTTAATTATTATTGTGACTTTTTAATTATTGTAACAATGGCTTTATTATTACAATTATCATATTAAAATATTTTAGCATGAGTATCATGATGTGTGAGAACAATTTATATATATATATATATATATATATATATATTATTATTTTTTTTTTGCGGTACCGGGGATGGAACCCAGGGGCGTTCTACCTCCGCGCTACACCCCCGGCCCTATTTTTTATACTTTATTTTGAAACCGGGTCTCACAAAGTTGCGGAGGGCCTTACTAAGGAGAGAGAGAGAGAGAAAGAGACAGGGAGAGAGAGAGAGAGAGAGAGAGAGAGAGAGAGAGAGGGAGAGCTGAGGCTGGCTGTGAACCCGGATCCTCCTGTCTCTGCCTCCCAAAATACTGGGATTACAAGTGTGTGCCACCACGCCTGGCACAAGTTATATTTTGTAATTAGCCTGTGATGTATTTTAATCTAAACCAATACTAGGTTTGTCAAGTCAGTACTTATGAAAAATAGTTATAAGTAGTTTTAGAGCAACAGAGTTAGTGGCATTTAAGC
>PVJS01037882.1:0-19684 GCA_004027185.1 Glis glis
TTTATAAGCCAGGCATGGTGGCTTACGCTTGTAATCCCAGTACTTTGGGAGGCGGAGACCAGAGGATCCGGGTTCGCGGCCAGCCTCAGCTCTCTCTCTCTCTCTTCCTGTCTCTCTCTCTCTCTCTACTTAGTGAGGCCCTCTGCAACTTCGTGAGACCCGGTTTCAAAATAAAGTATAAAAAAATAGGGCCGGGGGTGTAGCGTGGAGGTAGAACGCCCCTGGGTTCAATCCCCGGTACTGCAAAAAAAAAAAAAATTACTGTTTATTGTTTTTGTCAAAGAGCATCAGTGTCCAATCAGAAATGAAGGCCTCCCTATATTTTTACAACACACTCCTTGTTTTTCTAATGAAGAGACTTAAAAAATAAAATTGACATCATTCTGAGTGTCTTAGACTTAAAAAAAAGCAGAGCTAAAATCATGAAAAACAAAGCCATTAGAAAGAGTACTTAAAGATATTTCTTGCAGAGGAAAATAATCATCTGTGGCAGATCCCGTCTCTACTTGATTTTTTTTTTTCTCAGTGAAAATTCCTCCAGCTCCCTTTTCTTTTTCTTTCAAGGACTGGGATTGGGATGGGGTGAAATATGGTACAGCAGGTGGCCCTTAATTCTGACAAACTCAAACCATCCTGTCTTATTCTGTGGCAGGTGTGAAAGTTTCCTTCTTTCTCCTTTTTTTAACTTTGGCATAAGCACTAGTTGGGTTATTTTGGTTGCAACGGCCTGGTAGATTTTTCGACTTTTCATTTAAAACCTGATTCATCTCCTCCTCCCCCACTGATTTTCCTGGTTACAAATCACTTCCATGGCATCTTGAAAATTTCCTTTTGAAGAGCTTGTGTCCTTTTTGTCAAGTCTTTGTGTAAATCATGTCGGCTGCCTAAACAGCATCATTGCCCTCTTCTCTGGAGGTTGCTTTCCCCAGTCCATGCAGTTAGAGTTGGGGGAGTTCCATTGGCCACATTTGTGCAATATGGCATCTATGGAAGATCACACCAGAGGTTGGGGCATTGTTCCTCAGAGGGTTGATAATCATGGCTCAGATTCCACTTAGAATCTACTTGATCTCATGTATGGGGAGAGAGACTGCAGAGTCAGTGGTGGCCAGTTCCTTTCCTGGAACATGGAAACCATGTGGAGTGACCATCATGTCAGGAAGAGGAGACAATGGCTGGGTTTCCCTCCCTGTTCTAGACCCTCATATGAGCACAGGCCAGAGTCTTGGCTGTTTTCCTGCCTTTGTTTTCTTAAACCTCAAGGAGCCTATTTCCTGTGATGTGTCACCTACAGAAGCCTGCATTACAAACTGAAATCTGAGGTTATATAACTGTGAAGTGTAATTTCTGTGTTTCTGTCTTAGCAGAAAGACCCTATTTCTTTAAAAAACTGGCATATTCTCCAGAAATCTCACATTGATATACTTTGTTCTAGTCTCACGAAGACAAGGTCACAGAGCAAGTTGAATTTCCATTTTAATAGTTTAGTTTCATTCTACTAAGTAGATAATTGAAAACAGAAACCATTAACAATATCAAGATATCACACAGGATGCATATTTCAAAATGGCCTGGCTTTACAACATTCTATACAGTGTGAAAAGATTGTACCTGTATACAGCGTTGTTCCCAATCTGTACGGGTATAGTGTGGGGTTTCCGGTGGTCATGTTCATGTAATTTTCTGATGGAGCACAGGCCTTTTAAATCCCTGCTCTGCCATCTCACAACAGTAGAACCCTTGGTGGGTTGTGTGACAACCTGAACTTTCTTTCTTTCTTTTTTCCTGTGTGTGTGTGTGTGTGTGTGTGTGTGTGTGTGTGTGTGTGTTTTACTGGGGATTGAACCCAGGAGCATTCTACCTCTGGGCTACACCTGCAACCTTATTTTATTTTTTATTTTGAAACAGGGTCTCGCTAAGTAGCTGAGGCCCTTGCTAAGTTGCTGAGGCTAGACTTGAACCTGCAATCCTTCTGTCTCAGCCTCCCAAGTACCGGGATTATAGATGTGCACCACCATGCCTGGCTACAACCCTGAACTTTCTACATGAGAGAGAATAATGATATATGCCAGAGAACTGTGATAATTTACTGAGGTTGAAAAGTTCCTAATGGCATGCTGCCACACCATAGGTGACAATAAATGCTAGTTATTTCTTTTCTTGCTTTTGCCCCAGTCCACAAAAAGGTAATTCTGACAAACCTTTCTTCTTTTTTATCATCTTTTTAAAAATCTGCTAAGTGTCTTACAGTGTAATTAGGTGACAGATGCCTTGGTATTTCTAGAAGTGTATTTCATGGGGCTCTGGATCTGAATAATAGATGTTTTATATAGAGAACAAAGAAAGCCAGGCACAGTGCCACACACCTGTAATCCCAGTACTTGGGATGCTGAGACAGGAGGATAGCAGGTTTGAGGCCAGTGCATGATAATTTAGCAAGACCTTGTTTCAAAATAAAAAAATGGCTGGGCATATAGCTCAAAGGTAGAAACCCCTGGGTTCCATCCCCTATACCACAAAAAACTACCTCATTTATATATAGAACAAAGGAAAACTGATTCCAACATCAAACATTTGGGGAGAATGCTAGGGACAAAAATTAGCTTTCGCTACTGCAGAACTTCTCAGAGCCTTTAATATAGTTGTGACATAGTAAATATGCAGGAAGAGGATTTAATATTTAGAACTTCTTCATCTTATTTGATCTAGGAAAGCCATTCTTCAGGGCATGTCTCATGGGTCCAGAATTCTGACGAATAGTTTTAGGACCCCCCAAAAGTTTATATAGTGAATGAAGTATTATTTAAAACTCAAGAGTTGAAGTAAATCTGACTTAATATATTTGTGCTTTGTTACACTAGTGATACTTTTTCCTTGCTAACCTACTTGGAGAGTTAACAATTCTTAGATGAAAAGATTGGCGTTGGTCACAGGTGGTGTACACTGATGAAGAAAGAGGGAATCGGGGAATTTGGTTGCCTCTGTGACACTAATTAGCCAGGTGTCCTTCCTCAGGTCTCTCTTCTTTCAGAGTTTTACACAATAGCTAAGTGGGAAACCCCATATTAAATGCAATTGGGCTGTGTAAGGCTATAGGTTGGTAGGAAACCAGCTCTAAGTTTCCACTTTCATAGCTAGGACTGTCAGCATTGAATTGCACTATTAACTTTCCTCTGGGATATTGAACCTATGTTGTACACTGGCAGCTAAAAAAGCTTGGGGATTTTAAGTACATATCTCCTCTCAGATTCCTCGTTGTGACCCAGTCCAACCTATACTAAAATGTAATTGTGAGAAAGTAAAGGAAATGACAGCCTTTTTTGTGGGAATCTTTATTAGAGCAAAAAGGAAATCTTGATGGAGGAGAGAACTCTTTGTGCTGAATCCGAGAGAGAGATGAGTGTGTTGCTGGGTTTGGCATAACTACATCTCAACTGACATTGTTGGCTACACTGTAATAGTAAAACCTCGGGAAGAGATTCAAAAACCACTCACCTGAGAGTGCAAAACCCCAGTGCTAAAGCTGGCACTCTGAATACACACCTTCTTCCACAGTGCATTACCAAATGGCATCTGTCTGATTCCCAACCCAGTTCTGTTTTGACCTACTGCTGTGCCATATGAAGTCACTATATTTAGAAGCATAGCTTTTGCTTCAGTTGTTATTGTTTTTAATTTGAAACCACAAGCAGAAATTGATCATAAAGCATTTCTCCGAGGTATCAGTACCTGTGTTAATGGCCTTTAGTTTCAACATACCATTTAACTAGTACAGTTGCCTGGCATTTTAAATTTTTTTCTGCATTAAGTAGCGCACTGCTTTCAAATTCATATTCTCTGTCTCTCCCTCTCCCCCCTTTCTCGCTCTGTCATCTTGGCATTTATTTATTTATTTATTTATTTATTTATTTATTTATTTATTTATTTATTATTGTGGTACTGGGGGTTGAACCCAGAGGTGTTTTACCTCTGAGGTACATCCTCAGCCTCTTTTTTTTAAATTTTGAAACAAGGTCTCTTTGAGTTGCACAGGCTCATCTCAAACCTGTGATCCTCCTGTCTCAGCCTCCTAAGTACAGGGATTACAGGTGTGCGCCACCACACAGGCTCTCACCTGGGCTTATTGCGTCATTTCCCTGACTGCCTCGCTCCTTTCCTTCCTGTTTCTCTTATTGACTGTAATAGCAGGTCTTTATTTGTATGCGCAGCATTTGTAATTCCTAGGAGGCATGTGTGCAATTTATGGTTTTGTACCTGAGTTCACAGAGGTCCCTGTGATCTGCTTAGGCACGCTGTTCCCTCTGATTTTTTCATAATTTTTTCCATAGGAGCAACCCATATCCTTATGGGCGTTTCATTTCCTCCCACAGTTTTATTTCCTATTTTCTTCCTGTTGCTGGCCTTCTTTGAATTTCCTGCCTTTCACCTTGCTTTTTCCTCCTCGGTTTCTTTCCATGACCTCTCTCCCCATGTAGAGGAGTCAGAGCCAACATTAGGCTTCCGAGAGGGGCTCCTATTTCCAAGCCAGGACTTCTGTGGCTTGATGTCTGGAGGTCACAGGAGGACCTCCAGTGACCCCTGCCTGATGAAAGCTCTTCAGCCAGCTTCCTGCTCATGCTAACTCTCTCCAGTGCATGTACTCATCTTTGTAGGAAGGAAGTGTGGGTGGTAACCCTGACTCTGCAGGTCCCAGGGATGCTCAGCCTCACCCCTTGAGCTTGCTTGTCCACTTGACTGACATGTCCTGCCCTCCCACTCTGCCTCCACCTTTGTTCAAGACTGTTCTGATTACTTTTATAAAACACAGGTATTTGGTGCTTCAGAGTATATCCACATTCTTCTTTTTTCTTTTGTAGAGGTTCTAGGGATTGAGCCCAGGGGCATTCTACCCCTGAGCTATACCCAGCAGCCCATTATTATTATTATTATTATTATTATTATCATTATTATTATTATCATTACTATTGTTTTAATTTTGAAACAAGGTCTTGCTAAGTTACTGAGGCTGGCCTTGATCTTTCCTCCTGTTTAAGCCTGCCAAGTACTGAGATTGTAGGTGTATGCTGTTGTGCCCAGCCACATTCTTTTTTTCTTTGGGTGGGAGTGTTACTAGGGATTCTACCTCCAAGATTCACCCTCAGTACTTTCTATCTGTTAGTTTGTAGCAGGGTTCCACTGCATTGCTAAGGCTGGCCTTGTGATCCTTCTCTCCCAGCCTCCCTAGCACTGAGATTATAGGCATGCATAACTGTGTCAGCTTGCCATATTCTTTACTTATTAATATCTGACTAGTCTGCAAATATCTTCTCTTGGGCTTTGTGTGGGTCAGTGTTTCTTGAGGGCTGCTCTGTCTAATACATAAGAAGTTACTCGCCACATGTGGCTATTTAATTTCAATGAAATAAAATTAAAAATTTATTTTTTCATTACATTCATCCCATTTCTAATGCTCAATAGGTTCACATGACTAGTGTCTATCCTGTTGAATAGAAGAGACACAGGACACTACTTTTATTTGCAGAAAGTTCTACTGCAATGTGCTACTAAAGACTGAGTCAAGGTTTCTCTGGACTGAACCAGATAGTTAATATTCATGAAAGCCACTGGCTTCTGCTAACTTTAAATGTGCTGTTGTTCATGAAGAGCTAGAAAAACTAGGCAATTAGGCCAGAAGATCTAGAAATGAAAAGCGTAAAAATGAACCATCTGCAAGAGGAACAAAAACAGCAAAGGTTAATAAGATTTGGAGACAACAATAACCAGGCAAGAGCTATGGAAAGTAAAACAAACCTTCAGCTCCTTCCAATAGGCCTGAAATGCGGACAAAGGATGTACATAAACTCCAAAAGTGATCAAAGTTGGGAGGTAAGCAAGTGTTGTAGCCGTGAGTCCTAATATGCCTTCACTTGTAACTTGGTGGGAGTTTTGTTGGTGATGCCCTAATTTTTAAAGGACGTAGAGATGTGTGTTCACCCCATTGCCCCTCTAAAATCTTGTGCATCTCTTGTCTTTGCTGTCCATCATAAAATATATTTAAAAAATTAACTCGGTTTTTGCTTGCTCTCTGGCCTCTCCTAGGGACTACATTGTAATTTCGCTAGTGTTGCCATTTAGACCTTCCAAAGAGCTATAATATAATTTAGTCTTTTATTTGGGTTTGGTTTTACCTTTTCTCCCTTTGTACTTCACATTTTCTCTTTAAGGTATTACCACTATAGGAGGAGCCAGCACGTGTGATTATCCATTACACTGGGCCTCAGGATGCCCTGCGGCACAGATTCTGCCCTGGGGGATCCTTTCCAGGTTGATAGCAGGGCTTGCCCCACTGCGATTTCCACTCTCTCCTCTTTAGGCACTCAGGTAACATTAATTTTATATGTGGCAATAGGTGTAGGTTAGCTTTGTACCATTGTAGGAGTGCATATCCAGGTAATTGTTTCCTGATTATCTAGATTCTAAAGCTTCATTTTAATAAATAGCCAGCTCTGTGGGGAAGACAGGTTTTATTAGCATGCAACATTAACACTGTTGGGCTCTGTAGACAGATTGACATAGTGTCATTGTTACAGAAGATAAAATTTGAAGGAGCCTTTGCGGAGCAGCGAGCAATGGATGTTAGAACAATAGCTCAGGATTTTATGGTGGTTTAATAATTATCTACCCCCATCCTCTCATTCAGACAGTCAACCCATAGTTCTTGAAGTTTATGCCACTAGGCACTGTGTTAACTGCTGGGTGATTCAAAGGCCAGACAAGCCAGCATTGGAGGGAGCTGAGTACCCTGGCAGAGGAGAAGAGTACAGCATCTGCTCCACGGATCTGTGACCTGGGCAGCTGTTCAGGGACCTAGACTTAGCAGGTCCTTCCTGGCAGCTTAACACTTAATGCTCACTTGTCTTGAGATTCATTTTTGAACAAGGGTTTCTGCATTTCCATTTTTGCCCTAGGCCCTGAAAATTAGGTAGTCAGTTTTGGAAAGATGTTATGATGGGGCATAGGTATGTTACGTATTATAAATGTGGAGAAGCCAGGTGCAGTGGTACAAGCCTGTAATCCCAGTACTTGGGAGGTTGAGACAGGAAGATCACAGGTTTGAGGCCAGCCTCAGTGACTTAGCGAGATCCTTACCAACTTATGGAGACTCTGTTTCAACATAAAAAAATAAAAAGGGCTGGAGGTGTAGCTCAGAGGTAGAATGCCCCTGGGTTCAATCCCCAGTATCCCCCCCCACACACACACATGCATACACACTTAAATAGATAAGTAGATTGATATGGAGAACATAGACACCCTAAAGAAATCGACATCTAAACTGAGATGTGAAGGAGGAGGAATTAGCCACACCAAGGAGAGTGGCACAGAAAATTCTTTAAAGAAAACAAGGGACAGATTTTCATGACATTGGATGTGGAAATGGAGTATTAGGTAGGGCTCTAAAAGCACAGATAAATAATGAGTGCGTGAATGAATGAATGAGGCTTCATTAAAATTAAAAACTTTTTTTGCTTCAAAAGGCACCATTAAGCCAGGCTACAGGATGGGAAAAATTACTGGCAAATAACATATCTTATAAGGGTCTTAGGCCAGGCATGGTTGGTGCATGCCTGTAATGCCAATATTTGGGAGGCTCTGAGACAGGAGGATCACAAGTTCAAAGCCAGCCTCAGCACCTAGCGAGGCTCTCAGCAATTTAGCAAGGCCCCATTTCCAAATAAAATAGGACTGGGAGTATAACTTGGAGGTAGAATGCCCCTGGGTTTAATCCACAGCACCACCAAAAAAAAAAAAAAAAAAGGATCTTGTATCCAAAAATATGTGCAACTCAACAATAAGAAGACAACCCAGTGGGCAAAGGATTTGAATAGCTATTGCCCCAGAGGAAAAAAACACAATGGCCAACTAACATGTGATGTCATTAGTCACTGGGGAAATGCAAATCAAAACCATGAGATACCATTTCACGTCCTCTGGGATGGGCATCTCCAAAACTGCAGACAGTAGCGTGTGCTGACAAGGTTGTAGAGAAACTGGAACGCCAAATGGTGCAGCTACTATAGAAAACTGTTTGGTGTTTTGTCAGAAAGTTAATGGAATTACCATATGACCAACAATTCCACTCCTAGGTACATACTCAAAGGAACTGAAAACAATCAAATACTTGCACATACTTATAGCAGCATTACTCACAGTAATCAAAAGGTAAAACCAACTCAAACGTTCATCACTGGGTCAATGAATATACAATTTGTGGCACAGAACAATGGAAAATAACTCAGCAAAGAAGTACTGATTCATGCTACAATGTAGAAGGAGCTAAAAAATATTAAGTGAAAGAGGGAAGACATAAAAGTAACATATATAATTCCATTTATATGTAATATTCATAATAGGTAAACATATTGGTAATTTCCAGGGCCCAGGGAAAACAGGAAATGCCAGTAATTTCTTCATGGGCATAGGCTTTTATTTTGGAATGATAAAAATGTTTTGCAGTTAAATAGAGGAGGTGGTTGTGGTTGCACAATATTATGAATTCCTAATTGCTGCTAAATTGTTTTTTTAAATGGTTAATTTTATATTCTGCGAATTTTCCCTCAATTAAAAAAACGCACAGACCTTGAAATCAGATAGACTTGTAATTGTGTTCCAACTTGGCTGGCTATTCTTTACCCATATGATTTTGGCCAAATTATATTTTTCTCTCTGAGACTCAGTTTTTACCATAAGAATAAAACCAATACAAACTTTTTAAGGTGGTAGCTGGTTTCATTGTGAAAAAGCATAAAAAGTACTTGATCTAATGTCTTGCTTATTGGGAGTTTTAGTAAATCTTAGCTGCTATAATCATGAATTATTACTGCTGTTTTAAATTGCAAATGTCATGATCACCAGATGAGCAAAAGAAACAGTGGTATTTTCATGCAAAAATGGAGGTAGGGGGAATCTGTTTGGTTAGTTACAGATATGATACAGTAATATTTAGGTAAAGCAAGCAAAATATGTGCTGGATTTCTGTCAGTCTTTTTGATATCCTGGCTAGGTACAAAGACAATGTGTTGAATATAAGCAGTTTTGTCTTTAATGAAGTTGGATCTTTCCCATTACTAGCAGAATAAAGACCTCCATCAGAAATGTCCCGGATGGCCCTGCTTGGAGCAGCCATCCCCTTCTCATAGGTTTGTCTCAAAATCCAACTACCTGGCCTTCTTTTAGTTTCTCACCTGTACTAGATTTTTTTGTCCACTACAGGGTCTCTGTTCCTGCTACTCTTTATTTTGTATTATTTTTCTGTCTCCTTCCTTCTTCCTCATATCCCAACAGAACACACTATGTGTGTGAGGAGGGGGTACTGGGGATTGAACCCAGGGACATCCTATCTCCAAGCTACACCCCCAACCCTTTTTTTATTTTTTTTGTCTTGAAACAGGATCTCACTAGATTGACTAGGATCTCACTAAATTGCTGAGGCTGACCTCAAACCTGTGATCCTCCTGTCTCAGCATCCCAAATACTAGGGTTACACGCATGTACCACCATACCCAGCTCAGAACACATTTCTTTTAAGCTTATTTAATAACTGGCCCTCAACTCACTCTTCACTCCTCTAACAGGCCTCTTGTGACTTCCAAAATTCAGTTTCATTTCCCTATTCTGTAGACTTGGAGGACTATGCCCATTTTTTTATTTTGCATTAATAAGTTTATGTTTATTTAGTTGAATAGTCTCTCTTTCCTCTGCTAGACTGGACATTCCCTTAAAGTTGGGGCTGTGTGGAGTTTTTCTCATGCTTATGTTCCCACCCTAACATAATGAAGGCATTCAATACATGTTGGGAGTGGGGAAAACAATTCCTTTTAAAAAATCTATAAGCTGGGCGTGGTGGTGCATGTTTGTAATCCCAGTACTTGGGAGGCGGAGACCGGAGGATCCGGGTTTGTGGCCAGCCTCAGCTACTTAGTGAGGCCCTCTGCAACTTAGTGAGACCCTGTTTCAAAATAAAGAATAAAAAAATAGGGCTGGGGGTGTAGCTCAGAGGTAGAATGCCCCTAAGTTCAATCCCCAGTACTGCAGGAAAAAATAAAAACCTATAAACTGTATATCTTGTGAAAAATGAATAAAATTAATCTAAAGTCTAAAAAAAATAACTGTTTTATGTTAGCTGAAAGAAAGAAGATTTTTTTTTAAAAAAGGCATCCCTTAGAAATAGCATTCTGTATTCAAAATTAGGAAAGACACAATGGTAAAATTAAATTAAAAGATGCAAATGTTTTAATTTTCTTATGGTAATAGAAAATAAAAAGGTCTCTGAAAAAAATGTTTAACTTTACTGGCTCCTTCAATGTCAGTTGGGGAATTGGAAGTTGGGCATTTTCTTTATAATTAGGTCTTTAGTTCTCCCCAAGAAATTAGCTTCTTGTTTTTTCTTGTCTAATTAACCTCTTCTGGAAACCAGGGATTTGGAATCACATGCCTTGTTCTTTGGAGATTTGTGAAATGTTTTCACACTGGTGTTCCTGTTTGGGGGAGAAGATGAATGATTATATAGGCTCATCTTTTAAAAGTATGTCATATGTAGATTACCTACACATAAACATCTGTCACAAACTTAAGTACTATGTGGAAGTAATAATTTGAAGTCAGATAGATGGGAGAATGTTCATTTTTGTCCATTGTTTGATTTTGCTGTCGTTTTTGCAAAAAGGACAAATGTGTTTTGATTATCCTTCATTTTTAAAAGCTGTGAATTTGGGATAGGTAATTCTTGATTCAACATGTACCCACTATTCAAAAATTTATTCATTGAATGATTATTGGAAATCTTCTCATCTCAAGACTTGTTCTCAGTGCTGGGGTTAGTCTGCTAAGCAAGTCATCATCCATTTGGTAAGAGAGTTTGTACTTCTAAAGATCACTCTCCCTTCATGCCTTGTGCGAAATGGATTATTTTGCAAGTGATAGAGATGCATAGCAAAGTAACTTCTGTTAAGTAGAGAAGTTATTGGCTCAAACAATGAGGATACCTAGCTTCATTCATGGTGAGAAGATTTATAGGGTCATGCTGTTAGGAATCTCTGTCCATCCCATCTCTCACCTCTGCTTTCCTTGATGATACCTTTGGTCTCTAGAAGGTTTTCCTTGTTAAGGATAAGGATGCTTCCAGCTTACTTGCTGACCAGTTATCCTGATTGCCCCATCTTCCTTATTAATCCACTGTGAAGAAAGACATTCTCTTCCAATAGTTTCTATGAATGTCCCTTAGGCTGACTCTCACAGGATGAGGTCAGGGAATGGAATGTTTAGATTGGTCATCTGCCTGCACCTGGATAGCCATTTCTCTAGTCACAGGTACTGATTTTTCCAAAGGAAATCAGATAGGAAGAATGAATGCTAGGTGGTCTAAAACAGCAGATGTCCCTTCCACGTACCATTCAAAACTCTGGAATGTGTGATACTTCATGTTTTTCTTGCTACTTGAAGTGACTTCACTGTCTTTCAAGTTATCCCTATTCTCAGTTTTATTCTGTGTCCTCCCACCTGGGAATCGCCTTTGTTATTTGATTGTTTGTTTTGTTTCCCCTATGTTACATTTTTAAATGGAAGTTTGGTTGGCCATGTGGATCCAAGTTCTAGCACGTAGAGATTTCTGCAGAATGTCACCACGCAGCCTGGTTTCTCTACCCCAGGGAACTTTCATGTCCTGACAGTGGGTAAGAATCCCACTGTCACTGAGCTTAATTGATCTGGAACATTGCTTTTCTGAAGTGTGCACATGTTACTTTCCCTAGCCTTCGATGAGAGAAAACAGCATTATTTCAGATGGATTTAATATTTTTCAGATTTTTCTGTAGAATCGCGTAGATTAGATAATCTAATACACTTTGGCTTATAGTCAATTTAAGACAGGATTTACCACAAAATGTAGTTTTTAAATTGTTGCATTATGTGTCCTTCCCACCCAGTGAAACAAAGAATACCATATGTATAAATTAGCAGCCATGTTTTTGCTATTCCTCCTGCCTTATACAGTGATGCATATTTATTTCCACCTAATTTGTGGGGCCCAGAATAATTGCACTTTTCAAGGATATTATAGTATCCCCCAAAGCTTTTGAGAGTCTTCAAATATTCATTTTGTGTCTGCCTGTGTATTTTTGAAGTGAGAAAGAAGGGAGCTGGAGACAATTGTGGATTGACTGATCGAGTTTTTCCATAATTCTGGTATGCATGATTTTGGGCAAATTTTCTGTGAGCTGAGGGTATATGCTGACCCAATGTAACTTTTCATTTGGCTGAGGAGAAGCTAGTGCCAGTATAAGGTCTTCCACCTACTTCTACTCCACGTGTAGAGAATCCTCCAACTTTATTTCAGGTGCTCCCATGGGGGGCTTAAAGCCAGGCAGCCAGTAGCATCACATACCACCATCTGTCAGGTCAGTGTTGAGGGCTTGATTCCTTCCGAGCTTTGCAGCTCTTTCACCCAAGAGCTTTAAACAGGATTCAGCAGAGCAGAGAAGAGGAAGAATCTGCAGACGCTTGACTCTTGTGGCAGAAAGAGTATCAATTGTTCCAGAAATAACCTTCAACCTTTTAGCTTCACTGTATGGTGCCATTGACAAGTCACAGATACATACTGTGGCCCAACCTGAAGAACTGACATTGATGGAATACGGGATAATGTGCCTGGTCTCACCTTTCAAAAACAAGGCTCTTCCTTTTTATTTTGTCTTCCTTGGAGAGTGAAGTCAATAATCTCAGCCAGTGTGAATTAGCTGGTTTTATTTCTCCCTCCCTTGATGCCATGTCTGAGCTGGTGTAGCCCCTGGCAGCCTTCAGGAAGAGAGCAGCACCTGCTTCTTCAAGATCGTTTGCAAAGGGAATTTTTTTTCTCCTCGGGAGAAAGGCCCAAGAGTGGTCCTTCACCTTGGAGCTGGCAAACACACATCATTAGCTTCATGGTTGGTATTGGCAGGGATCCATTATTGAGAATTTTGCATCATCAGAGTGCTCATGGAACTGTTAATAGACATTGTGCTTGAGAATGAAGGGTAAAGTCTGTTCCATGTGTTAGAGAGATTGCATCAGCCTAGCAGTCATAGAGAAGGGGTAGAAGAGACCTCTGGAGGGATGAGGCCTCAGGCTTGTGGATTCATCCAACAAGGGTTTCATTCAAGAGTTTATAGCCAGGCCCCTACCTGAATAGTGACTAGGAATTTCTGGAGTCTCTGTGACTGTGATCATTGAAATGAGAAGTAAATTCTAAGTTCACTGTATGGACTTGATCAACTCTGGAAAAAAAAAAGTTTCAATTTCTAAGTGATTCTCCTGTTTGATGGTAGGATATGCAATAGGAGAAAAATAGATTTTCTGTGAAGGTTATGCAGACTACAAAGTTCATTCACAAATATCAGAACATGCTTTCCCACTCAATCACTCCTTCATAATGATTGCAATGTCCACTTAGCCTCCGAGTCCCAGGCTTTCAGTTCACTGGGTTCATACTTGTTGGATTCTGATCATACTACTTACTGAGTCACATCTATTTTTGATAAAAGTCTAGATTGCAAAATGCATATATGTATATATTTGATCAGAAACCACCTACTAGAATACCAAAAGAGAGAGATGTGATTCAAGCAGTACACAGTTTATTCTTTTGTTCAGCAGACATGCACTGATCAGCATACTGGTTGTTCCAGGAACAAAGGGGTCCTCTAGCACTTACAGTGAAGGAGACATTCACAAAACACTCCACTGTGTATGGCACTTTATTTCCTTAAGTACTGAGATTAACAGAAAGCAGGTTAAGGGGCAGAGTTCACTTAGAAGGTGGGGTAAGGTAGACTTTGAGCAGAAATCTGATGGAAGTAAAAGCTCCTTCGTGTGAATGACTGGGTAATGTGGAAGGGCTCTTAACCCATGCAAAGCATGGGGGTCTGGCATGCTCGGAGGTAGCAACTGGTCTCACAGGGACGTTAACAGAGCAGCTGGACTTTTGCTCACACCAGCAAGGTTAACCTCCACTCTCTTGGGAGACAAGTACAAATAGCTACTAAAGAGCCTTTCCTCTTGCTCTTCCCCTTCTCTGCTTCTCATTCGTAAATGTTTGGCATTCATTTAAGTTGGCAAGATACCTGTGTAAGCTCCCCCAAGCAAAATGGAAATCTAGTTTTTCAAAGGGAAAAATTTTACTTTTAGAGAAGAAATTAAGACATGACACCAACACTGTTTTATCTGTCCCGGTATCTGTGGCATTTGTTAAGATACCGTGTGAAGATCGTAGAGTACAGGTTTAGAAGGTAGATTGCTTGGATTCAACTTGGCTACTTCACTAAAAACTTGAACCCAAATTCTTTCATCTTTACATGGGGGATAATATAGTATCTTATTCTTAGTGTGAATATTAGAATTAAATGAGATGGTCCATGGGCCATGCTTACCACAGCGCTTGACACGTTGTGAGCACTTAACATGTATTGCATATATGTTCACGCTGAGGACACATATTTGTTCATGAAAGCTTGAAATACCGACCAAAGATAAATATATGTCACAATTCTTAGAGGATTTATATAAAATCTTCAACTTGTACATAGGAATAATTGCCCCATAAGTCTGAAAATCTGTGGTCCCATAAATACTCCCTGGAAACCTTTCTCAAAAATACACTTCCCATTCCCCACCCTCCTGCAGGGAGGCTTCCATCTGATGACCTCAGGCTCAGGCGTTCCAAGGTAACTTTTTTTGTGTGGTACTGGGGATTGAACCCAGGGGCATTCTACCTCTGAGCTACACCCCCAGCCCTACTTTATTCTTTTATTTTGAAACAGATCTCACTAAATTGTGGAGGGTCTCACTAAGTTGTTGAGGCTGGCCGCAAGCCTGTGATCCTCCTGTCTCAGCCTCCCAAGTACTGGTATTACAAGCGTCTACCACCACGCCTGGATTATTTTTTTTTTTATTAAGAAGCCTAAGTGTAGTAAAACTGAATCCTTAAAACAGAAACAAGCATTTGGCGATCATTTTTGTTTATTTTGATGAGTTGTTTAAACACTACAATGTTGAAAGAGCCCACATGATAAGAGTTTATCATGATGAATATTGAGATAAATTGACCTGTGCTTGTAAAGTGAGTTTTTAACTAACCAGTAGATACCAAGAACATAGCAGACATATGCTCATGGATCTAGAAAGATGCCAAAAATGTCAAGTGGAAAGCAGGAAGTCTCTGTATGGTATTATGATCCTATTATGTCACACACACACACACACACACACACACACACACGCACACATATACATACTTGAAATTGTTCTCTAAGTACTCTCTGAAGACTGGGACTGTATTTTTCATGTTATATACTCTTCTATATAGTATATTTTCACCAACATAACATTTTACAGTTTTTGAGTGTATATACACCCCCCCCCCACACACACACATACAAATATTTATTTTTTGTGAGGACTAAGTAGAGATAAGAATAATTTCTTTAATAAGAGGCAGAAAGTGTGTTTTTTTCTTTTCCCTTACTTGATCAGAAATGAGTATCATAGTCTTATTTGACATCCTTAGTCTTCATTTATGTAGACCAGACAGGTTATCAAGTGCATTGTAAGACATGCTGGTCTCTCAAGTTCTTCTAAAGAATGCTCACCCATAACAAGTTAGAAAGCAAATCCCTTATGACATTGAGTTTTATGGAGTCTCCATTACTGGAAGTGGCACTAATGGTGTCTCCCATAGGCACTGATGTCTCCAACTTACTCTTTGTTTCCATTTTCTGGTAACTGAATAAGTTCATCACTTTCCAAATGTCTATTGGGAAGAAGGCACCAGAGACTTAAGCCTGAAGAAACATTCTACTGGTAGAACCCAGGACCTGGAAATAATGGGGCAAATACTGGGACAGAAATTCATTCACTCAACAAATACTCAGCAGGTGATGGGACATGGTCCAGGTATTGAGACTCAGAAGCTCTGTGGCATACCAGGTTTTCTCTGATGACACTGAGCTCACAACGTGCCCTCCTGTTTGTTATCACCCTCGTCATTCCCCTTTCATTCCCATCTGGCTCAATGTGACTCATTTAGGTTCTCTGCCAGTCTTAAAAAATATCTGGGTTTTGAGTCTCTGATCTGAACTTCCTGAGAACTTAAATTCAATCTGAATTAAAACTTGTTTTTGCATAGTGGCCCTTTGCAACATTTCACATGAGTTGGTTGTTTTTATTTTTATTATCCATCCTGGAGCATTGGAGTTTGGCATGCCAACTTCACAGTGTGCTAGGGAAGTATTAAGAATATATTTAAAAAGAGTAGCACCAGCATGTAAATATAATTGGGCAAGGAGATAGCATGGCTAAGATAGAATTCTGCTTTAATAGCATTCCATTGCTTTAGATCAAACTGTCCCAGACTAGTGGTTGGGGTGGAGGTGTTGGGAGGTGGGGAAGACAGGAACAAGGTGCTGGGGAACACCGCAGGAGGCAGTGAGTCAGGAACCTTGAACACACCTGTAAGCCAAATAATTAACTTGACAGCTTTATAGGATTGCTCTCCTTCTCTCTCACCTTTTTTTTTTTTTTTGGACCAATTACTTTCAATAATGATGGCAAGCCGGCTTCTACCCCTGACTGCGTTGGAGATTATAATGTCAAAAGGGCCTTTGTAATGTCTTCTGTGTCTTAATAAACCTGTCAGCTGAGGTTACATTATTTTCTGATTTCCATCAGGGAGCATGGAGTGGTGCCATGGGGCCAAGGCTCTAGGTCCGGGTGTCTGTTCTCAGGTTGGTGTGCTGTGCCATGTCCCAGCTGAGCCATGGCTGTGTGGCCACGCTTGCCAAACACCAGGCTTGCCTTTTAATTAGGGTCCTGCTGGTATTTTGGTGGGCTGTCATTCTGTAATCCTTTCATGCTGTCCAAGAAACTGTTGATAACCTTTTATCTCCTTCCTTAGCAGGAAGTTCTGCTGATGGGCTGCTTGTTTGGTTAATATGCATCCTGCCCAGTGATTAATCTCCCCAGAGCCTAACTTTGGGAGCATTATTTCTGTGTTCAAAAAAAGCTTCAGAAATCTTTTGTTAGCCACTGACTTAAATTTCTGATCCTCACTAAGCCGTTTTTAGGTAGAAATTACTAAAATATGTTTTTCTTGGAATCCTGCATTGAGCCAGGCACTACTCTGGACACTGGGCATTTAAGGGTGAGCAGAGTCCTTTAAAAGGAACTCACTGTCAAATCATGGCTATCTTTTTTGATTGTATCTCTGATGGAATCTTTTCTAGGAGGGAAGGACTCTGGCTTTTAACAATAAACTGGTGATAGTTTTTCTAGGATATGGGATACCTGTATTTGTAATAGGGCCCAGAACTTTGTAAAAAATCTAATAGTGTTAGTTTCTCATGCAGTTCTCTTGGTGTAGAATAAGATTCCTTTACCCTGGGCTCAACTGAAGACAGGGTTCAGTCTTGCAGATGACATTGTATATGCATAATCTCTTCAAAGTGAGTGTTATCCTGACCGGGCAGGTCAAGCAACATGTGCAAACTCACCTGGAACCTAAGAAACAGGAGGTGGCAAAGCTGTGCTCTAGACTGGCTAGACTCACATGGTCAGTGATTCAGCACCCTGAGGGGAGAGGTGCAGGAACGATCCAGGGGGCACTAGTCGCCACAGCTACAATTGTAGCACATTGAATATGGGGGGCACTGAGTAACTTTTTTTCTAAAAAGGGGGTGGTAAGCCAGTAAGTCTGGGAATCTGTGCCTGGAGCACAGGAAGCTGGCATGGGCATCAAAGAGACTTCCACCAGGGCTTGCTGAAGGAGGAACCAGAGTCAGCCAGGTGGTAGACAGGGCTAAAAAGAGTTTTCTAGCAGGGAACATGTGCAAATGAAGGCACACAGGGTGTTGGTGATCTGAAAGAGGCCACTGAGGCAGTTAACAGGGAGATAGTGCACTGAAGATGTGTGTGGCAGGGGTTGGAGGTTCTGGACTACCTAGGACTTTGTGTGCCCCATGTGGTCACGAAGGCTTCTCACATAAGGTGAGACCGCAGGTGAGCTCAAGAATTCAGGTGTGGTCAAGGCAATACTTACCTTCCTTTGGAGGTGATGTTGCAACATGGATTGTAACAGAAAAGAGCATTCCTTTTAGAACCAGATGCAATTGGGCTTGGACCCTGCTCTGTTTCTTATGACCTGGGTGAGTGTGAACACTTCTCTTGACCTGCCCTGTCCTCAGTGTCCAGATGGGGAAAATAACACTCACCTGCCCAACCACTGACACCAAGGAGGGTGAAAATGATCATGCATATATGGTGTCTTTTGCAGAACTTGCCTTCTTGTCTTCAGTTTGGCCCAGGCTGTATTAGTCGGCTTTTTATCACTGTGACCAAAATACCCGAAAAGAACAATTTAGAGCAGAAAAGGTTCATTTTGGCTCATAGTTTCAGAGGTTCAGTGCATGTTCAGCCTGCTCCAAGACAGAAACATCATGGTGGAAGGATGTGGCAGGGGAAAGCTGCTCAGCTCATGGCAGCCGGGAAAGAGAGAGAGAGAGAGAGAGAGAGAGAGACACTGGAAAGGGCCAGGGATAGATGTAGTCCCCAAGGCCACACCCCCAGTGACCCACCTCCTCCAGTCCTGTTGTACCTTCCTATCCTTTTCTCCACCTCCCAGTAGTCCATTCAAGTTGTTAATCCATCATATGGATTAACCCACTGATGAGGTCAGAGCCCTCATGATCCAGTTATTTCATCTCCGAACACTGCTGCATTGCCCAACACAGGAACTTTGGGGGACACTCCAGATCCAGCCATAGCACAGGATAAAGGAATCTTATCCAAAACCAAGAGAACAAACAACATGAGAACTGGGACTCTTCTTAGAATTTTTATAACTTCTCTACTCTTTCACAAACACAGGTGTCCTGTGTCTTGGAAAACCTGTTGCCAGCTTTGTTATGAGCTGGAGTTCGTCTCTCATAGGAAAGATTCTGCCAAGTCTTGAGGTTGAAATATTTACCTTAGAATTCTAATTAGAATTTAGTTCTCTGAATATCCCAGGAGAGCCATACAGGAACGACATTCTTATGAACTCTGTGTGTGTGTTTTTTCTTTCCTTTGTGGTACTGGGGATGGAACCCATAGGCATTCTACCTCCGAGCTACACCTCCAACCTATTTCATTCTTTTTTCTTTTTTATTATTTTTTAATTTTTTTAATTTTTATTTATTTATTTATTTATTTATTTATTTATTTATTTATTTATTTTTGTGGTACCGGGGATTGAACACAGGGGTGTTCTACCTCCACACTACACCCCTGGCCCTATTTTTTTATGCTTTATTTTTGAAACCGGGTCTCACGAAGTTGCGAGGGCCTCACTAGGTAGAGAGAGAGAGAGAGAGAGAGAGAGAGGAGAGAGGAGAGAAAGAGAGAGAGAGATCACGCAAACGCGCGCATGCGCGCTGAGGTTGGCTGCGAACCCGGATCCTTCAGTCTCTGCCTCCCAAAGTACTGGGATTACAAGCATGCGCCACCACGCCCGGCCATTCTTTTTTATTTTGAAACAGGGTTTCACTAGTTTGCAGAGGGCCTCACTAAGTTGCTGAGGCTGGCCACGAACCTGCGATCCTCCTGTCTCAGCCTCCCAAGTACTGGGATTACAAGTGTGTGCCAC
>PVJS01037883.1:0-19682 GCA_004027185.1 Glis glis
GACTCTTGTGCAGGGTGAGAGGTAAGGATTCAGCTCCATTTTTCTGCAGGTAGATAACCAGTTTTCCCAGCACCATTTGTTGAAAAGACTGTCCTTTCTCCAACGTATGTGTTTGGCGCCTTTGTCAAAAATCAATTGACTATAAGTTTGTGAACTTGTATCTGTATCTTCTATTCTGTTCCACTGGTCTATGTGTCTGAGAATATTGCAGGAGGCATAACAATTCCTGATTTCAAATTGTACTATAGAGCTATAGTAATAAAAACAGCATGGTATTGGCACAAAATTCAGCAATGTTATATCTTCATGTTTAACTTATTTAATAGACACAATATTTCTATTTTTTATGAGGTATAGTACAATAATTTTATAGGTATATATAGTGTGTAATGATCAAATCAGTATAATTAACATTTGTATCTCTCAAACATTTATCATTCCTATGTGTTGGGAACCTTCAAATTCTTCTTTTCTAGTTATTTTGAAAATATCATAAGTTGTTCTAGAGACTCTAGTTACCCTACTGTGCTATATGGAGCCCTAGAAGTAATCTTTCCTATGTAACTTTTTTTGGTATTCATTTTCTAACCTCTATCTACCTTTATCCCTAAGTCTATAATGACCACTATTCTATCTTGTTCTTCTATGAGATCAACTTTTTTAGCTTCTAAAAATGAGTAATAACATGCAGTGTTTGTCTTTCAGTGCCTCATATCTCCAACTCTGAGTTCGCTTTTAAAACTGAGTAAAGCTGGGCGTGGTGGTGCATGCTTGTAATCCCAGTACTTGGGAGGCAGAGACAGGAGGATCTGGGTTCACGACCAGCCTCAGCTACTTAGTGAGGCCCTCTGCAACTTAGTGAGACCCTGTTTCAAAATAAAGAATAAAAAATAGGGCTGGGGGAGGAGCTCAGAGGTAGAATGTCTCTGGGTTCAATCCCCGGTACCGCAAAAAAAAACCCAACTGAGCACATGGCTTAGGCTTCAGGTGTAAGCAGATCACTACTTCCTCCCAATTCAAACCTAAATTGTAGGAATCTTATTTCCAGATGGAAGAAGATGGACATAAAAACTTAGAGCCACCATAATATTTAGTAGTCACTCTTACTGTTGGGCAGAATTAGATATAGAAAAATAAAAACAGAGATCATAAAGAAAGTTCTTTCTAATTTAGCTGCCTCATTAAGCCCCCAAATGTAGAAAAATGTAGGACCTAGATGGCTCTGTTCCAGGCATCAAGTAGTCGATGCCATCATGGAGTGTCTGCTGTGAGGAACAATGACCATGTCTGATATGAGATGTGGCCTAATAAATGTCCTGAGCTGTGTTCAATAAAACAAGCTGTTCTCTTTTCGTTGATATCGGAGTGTGTCTAATGTAGTGGGCTGAGACTCCAGAAGTGAGAAGAGAGAGAAAGAGAGCCTCCAGCCCCATAAACTGGATTTGACAGTGCAATAGCTTTTCTCATCCTGACAACAAATCATTTGGAGTGTTTTTAAGTGATTAATGGTACCCAATGCATATCCTTTTGCTGGAGAATCAAAATATCAAGGGATGAAGACCACACATATGTATTTCCACATGGGGGAACTGTGACACTACAACCAAGTTTTAAATCATTAAAGAGTTGGTGAGCAGTCATCCTAACTTTACAGCTCGCTATTAGCTTGACCCACAGCAGGAGGTGTAAGGATGATAGTGGCGCCAGGCCTCCCCTCTCCCATGAGCTTCTAGGGGCTAGGCAAAGCACAGGCTGTCAGAGGTGCCTCAGGCTTTAACCACCCCTGTGGTCCAGTCTGCTGACAGCAATTGCCAACTCTACTCTTCCTTCATTTTATGCAATGATCCATATTTTCCGAGAGTTAAGAACCAAACTACATTAAAAAGAGAAACTAGAAAAGAAATCTTCAGTTTTCACCAGCAGAACTCTGCCCAGTGGTAAGATTTAATACCCTTAGCAGCAATAAGGCTTCTCAGAATAATTGTCTTTATATGCTGACTTCACCCCCTCAGCTCTTGTTCATTGCTTATTGTTAAAATATTTTATTAATGCAAGTCTCCCTAAGTACAAATTTAAATCAAATCTACCTTATATAGTGTGGGTTTCTTAATTTAAAACGATAATCATGTAATTATGCTCTAAATCTTGTACTTTATAAATTAGTTTAACCAAACCAACTCTAAAGCTAAAGTTATTATATATTGTTTAAATGTACTTCATTTTAATAGAAGAGAATCAAACATCGAGTTAGGGAATCTGAGACCTCCACAATTTTTTTTCTCCTTAGACTTACAAATTTATGGGGAACATTTTACCTCTCCAAGTCATAGTTTAGTCACATTCCATTCTGGAGTAAGAAATTACTAAAGCTTGAGCTAGGCCTAGTGGTGCACTCCTGTAATGTCAGTACTTGGGAGGCTGAGACAGGAAGATCGCAAGTTTGAGGCCAGCCTCAGCAACTTAGCAAGATTAGTTTCAAAATAAAAAATAAAAAGGGCTGGGGGTGTAGCTCAGAGGTATAATGTCCCTGGGTTCAATCCCTAGTACAAAAAAAAGAAATTAGTAAATCTTGCATTATGTGGAAAAATATTTATTTCAATTAATTGATTATAGTTTAAAAAGAGGTTTTTAGTAATTCAAATTGTTATTTTTTTACCCTTGGCAAGGCAGTAAATTATGCTTTTAGATCTTCTGACCATGTCTGATCTTCTTGTATATACTTTTTATATTTATGCAGATAATATTTCCCAATCATTTAGCCATGAAAACCTTTTCAAATTTTTTGAATTCTAGCAGTCTCTTTCATTTTCCTTTTTTTCACCCTCATTTGCTAGTTTGGATGTTATAGATTTTATTTTTAGCAATTAAAATTTTAACATATATATTTAACTGTATGTATTTCTAGCATGATCCAATTTTTCCCCCAGACTTTATTCTTGACTTTCCTCTAAATACTTCCACTACCATCTGGCAAATCATTGTTGCCTAGAGATTTGGTCCCAGCATTTTTAAAGATTCTACAAAATGAGTCATGTATTACAGTCAATAATAAACATTTCTAAAATACTGATAAATTTTCTCTGCATTGTTCTTCTCTTTTTACTTCTTTCCTATGAATTTACTTTTCATGTTTAATATATCCTTTTCTGTTCCTTTCAAAGCTCATAGAACTTTACCACACAATCATATCTGATGGATTCTTATCTGGTCTCCATACCTAAAATTCCACAAAAACTGCAGCTACTAGTGCCATCAGTAACCCCTATGTCACTGAACCCAATGGATACTTTCATTACTCATCCTATAAGAACTCTCAGAAACCTTCACAGTTTCTGTCCCTTTTGTGTAACCTTTCTGCTCCAGAGTCACTACCCACTGCATTTGTGTGTCTTTTTTTTTTTCTGTAGGCACTCCTCTATTCCCTCTCAGACTCCATCTTAACTTCTAACTGCCTTCCTCTTGCCCTTTCTATTTAAACACTTGCTAGACTATCTCATCTACTCCTTTGCCTTTAAATGCCACTCAGGTTTTTACTATTACTACAGGCAGATATATACATAGTGCTTATATCTCAATACTGTATATCTTGATCTCTTCATCTGGTTATCTCCCATTTATCTGAAAATTAGCTTGTCTTAAACCAAACTCTTGATTTTGTATCTTCCAAATGCATTTCTCCTCCAAATTCCTCTGTCCCTCTGCATGGCACCAGCACTTGCTCTGCAGTTCAAGCTGTGACCTAGTGTAAACAGTGGTGCCAGTGTCTCTCTCTAACTCATCAGCAGGTCCTAATGATTCTAAGTATGATTCCTACCTTAAACCTGCATAATTACATCAGTGTCCACTGTCACTGTCCACACCTGCCAACCATGGTCTCATGATGTACTTCTTTTTTCTTGGTACTGGGGATTTAACCCAGGGGTATTCTACCTCTGAGCTACACTCTCACCCCTTTTTTGTTTAGAAACAGAGTCTTGCTAAGTTGCTAAGGTTGGCTTTGAACGTGTAATACTCCTGTCTCAGCTTCTCAGGTACTTGGATTACAGGTGTGCCCTACTATGCCTGGCTTAATAATGTACTTCTTAAGCAAGTTTCCTACTCCTTCTTACCCTTAAAAATCCCATTCTCCACTCAACAGCTAGAATGAGTTTTTGGAAAATATAAATTTGGATCCTACCGTCCCTTGGTTAAAAAATGAAAATTACTATCATCACTCTGGAGATAAATATAAGAGCCTTAACATGGCCAATAAGTTCTTGTTGCCTCCTACTGAGAGGCTTCCAAGATATTTTCCCTCTATCTGGGATGTTTTATCTCTATTCTTGGCCTAGCTGCTATACCTCAGATCTAAGGTTCAATAACAATGGCCTTTTTTATTCATAATTTATTTACCAACTCAGTGAATATTTCTTGACTTTCTAAAAGCCTTTATAAGGCTTCATAGTGAGGATATTGATAATCAAGTTAGAAGGAGGAGAGAAAAAATGTATGCAAATAGGTAGAGTATGTCTTTTCCTTTCTCTTTACCAATATATTAAGTGCTATGAAGTAACACAAGAAGCTTTGTCTGATACCAATCTAAATTATATATTACTGTCCTCCTTCATAGAAACCTGATTTTTTATTTTTACAGCATTTATAAGAATTTATAAGAGTGTATTTGTTAGTATATCTGAAAAGTAAAATGTTTTCATGTCTCAGGAGGCTAAGGATTTTTACAGGAATGCTTAGAAATCCAGTCAAGTTTTATTTCCCCACAGATAACTAACTAAATAAATGAAAGTAGAACAGTTTTATATGGAGTGTCCTTCCAAAAGTGTACTTACTTCAAAAATCTGACCTATGTGTTTGTTGGGAGACAGTCCTCCACAGTCTCTGACGCTCCCAGAAGCCTCAGTGGATGTACCAAGAATGCAAGGCCCTAACAACACTTTACCTTGGCCCTTTCTCAGGGTTACGTTGACAGTGAGCAACCTTGGGGAATGAAGTAATGTCTCCTTTCGGGACAAAGAGCAGGCTTGCTTTCTGCTTTCTGTGTCATTGAATTTTTCATAATCAGTATCCTTCTGTAATGCAACACACTGCACATGTAGCTACCATCTAAGCCCTCTGCACTGATCCTGTTGGACAAGTGTAATAAGGAGAACCCACATAAACATCACATTTAGTAAAGTCCTTTACCTCTGACTCAGAGTCACGTGGTTTTTTGCCGGATACATGAAGCAATAATGGTCTGACATTAGCTCATAAGGAGGGTAAAATTAAATACCAGAGCCTCATGCTTTTCTTTAGTATAACACTATTTCTTCTCCTATTGGGCTCACCTACATGCCATTCAAATTATCCCCAGTGAGGGCATCAAATGCACTTGATACTCCAAATGCAGTGTTTGGTTCCTGTAGTGTTTGATGCCTGCAGTGCCTGTCAAAATGAATCCACTGATAACTTAGAGACACTCTATTAGAGCAGAAAAGTCATGGGTGTGGACATGTATTATTTCCAGCAGAGATATAAAGTTTTACTGAAATCCTCAGTATTTCCCAAATGTATTTATTCCCCTAATATTTTACACATTTGTTTCTTTTTATCTCAATCTATTGCCTTTGCATTCATCTTTTATTGTAGATTTGAATATTATACTTCTTCAACATCTCTTCTGCTTTTACCCTACGAAGGCCATCTTAGTCCTTCCACCTAGTTAGTATGCATCTACATTATTTTCTTGCTACACTTTAAATATTCTTTTTATTATTGAGAAAAAATGCTTACCAAATTATACCAAAATAAATACTTAGAAAACTTTCAAAATCTGCTCATGGAAGTTCTACAAAGAGAAAAATAATATTTATATCTGAATGAAATTGATTTCTTATCCCCACAACTCTTTTCTTTTGGGGGGAGGCGGATACTAGGGATGGAACCCAGAAGCATTCTACCACTGAGCTACATGCCCAGACCTTTTTATTTTTATTTTGAGACAGTGTCTTTCTAAGTTGCCCAAGCTGGCCTCAAATTTGCAATATACCTTGCTCCCACACTGTTAGATGGCTGGCCAAAGCAAAAGCAACTCCATTTTGTGAAGGCTTTCCACTTACTGGAAAAGTCCCTCTATCTGCTTACTGGAACTCCCCCACATCTTGTTTGGCATAGACCACAAGGGCCTTTTAGATGAATCTTTTCCCCCCTGAAGGACCGTCTGCTTTCCCACCGTAAGAACTACATATCAGAATTCGAATTTGCCTCCTGATTAACCTATACAAACCCTCAGCCTATAAGTGGACACAGGCTCCATCCTTTCCTGGAGACCCCCCTCCACGGGTTTTATCTCAATAAAGACTGTTCTGCCATAGAACTGTCTCCCTCTCTCTCCCTTCCCTCCCCCAACCCTTTCACACACCTCATTTTATAAGATAACATGTCTACTAAATTGAATCAATGTCCATTATACCATGGAAGTAGTTGACATAGCCTCAGTCAACCTTGGAGAAGCAGGGAAAGGTTAAATGAGTCTAGAATATTATCTGATTTATAAATACCCTGGTCTAGATTATTCTTAAAGAGGTTTCTGAACTGAGTGTGTGTGTGTGTGTGTGTGTGTGTGTGTGTGTGTGTGTGTGTTGTGCGTATTACTGGGAACTGAACCCAGGGACATTCTACCTCCAAGCTACACCCCAGCACATTTTTATTTTTTGTTTTGAAACAGAGTCTCACTCGGTTTCTGAAAGTCTTGCTAAGGTTTCTGAGGCTATTCTCTAACCTGCTATCCTCCTTTCTCAGCCTCCCAAGTACTGGGAATACAGGTGTGTGCCACCACACTTCAAACATATATTATAAAGTTGATTCTGAAATTAAATTGCTGCTGGGACCATACTTTTTTTAAAAAAGGAAAGAGTATAGAAAATTGGAGTTGGGAAAGATAAAATTATGTTTCAAAGAAAATATTATTTGAAGTATATTTTGCTTTCATTGCTTTTTTTGGTCAGTTTCCAATTTCTTTAACAGTGAGATGAAATGATAACCTGGGGGAAAGTTTCATTATTATATTTCAGAGGAGAACATAGGCATTTGATGTTTAGCTGAAATATGAAATAAGCATTAAGTGAAAACTATATCTACTAACGAGGTTTATTAATCTTAAATCTGAAACAATTTAGATCATTTTTCAAATCATTAATTAGGAAAATACTTCATTTGATCATTTTTCATCTCCTTCATTTAAAGAGTTTATGCTATTTTCCATCTCCTACTTTCAAAGATAAATTATGCTATGTTAAATAGCAGTAACCAACAAGATAATTTATAAATTACTGTGTATATTAACTTCTCTTATATTGTTATGGTATCACAATTTAGTTAAAAATAGCAATGAACTTAAAATAACTGTAAAGAAGGTATAAGATCACTAAGTTGGTGAGTATTCAGGTGTTTTTCAACTTTTATTTTTTATTTGTACATATTAATATTACATATCAATGGGGTTCAATGTGATATTTCCATCTGTCTATACAGCATTTTAAGATGAAAATATTTTCAATCTGAACAAAAGTAAAGAAAAACTTCTAAATTCTGACAATGAACATTGATAGCAGCTACAGCTAACCTTCTCTGTTTACATGATAAATATTAAGGTATCCAGTGACAAATCTCATACACAAGAGCTAAGTTTTGGTTGCTATGTAGAAAGGTACTTATTATAGTATTTCACATAATTAACTGTATAAATTTAAATAGATCTTGCCTGAACAAAGGTAAGAGTGTGTCATTACACATAATTACGGCAATTCATTGCATATGAGGTCTAAAGGAGAATCAAAGGGACGGAAACAATTAATATTTTATAATCAAGGAGGAAGAAAACTATCATTGTAATTATTATTTTAGATAGCCTATTCCTTTAAGTACCTGAGTTAGTATTTAATCATCTCTAATGACAATATCACAAAATGCATTACATCTAAGGCCGGGCGTGGTGGCGCACACTTGTAATCCCAGTACTTTGGGAGGCGGAGACCGGAGGATCCGGGTTCGCGGCCAAACTCAGCGCGCATGCGCACGCGATCTCTCTCTCTCTCTCTCTCTCTCTCTCTACCTAGTGAGGCCCTCCGCAACTTCGTGAGACCCGGTTTCAAAAATAAAGCATAAAAAAATAGGGCCGGGGGTGTAGCGCGGAGGTAGAACGCCCCTGCGTTCAATCCCCGGTACCGCAAAAAAAAATGCATTACATCTAAATGAAAATAATGCCTACATTTGAATGTTCTCTCTTGACACAGGATTTAGTTAATGACAAATATTTCACTCCCTGTAAACTGGTCAAGGTGAGCCTATCAGTTTCTGCCAACATCCTAATTTAAATTTCCAGACTCTAATATGATGTAGACTGAGAAACTAAGGTTCTTAGGGTGTCTAAATTAAGTCAGTACTTTCTTCAGTGTGGATGACTTAAGTTTCTGTTGATTGCTGTTTCTATTTATTTATTTATTTATTTATTTATTTATTGTGGTATTGGGAATTGAACCCAGGGGCATTCTACCTCTGAGCTATACCCCCAGCCCTTTTTTTTGTTTGTTTGTTTGTTTTTGTTTTTGAAACAGGCTCTCACTAGGATACTGATGGTCCTCAAACACCACATTTCTATTTCTCTGGAGAATGCTTTGTTTGTATGTTTGTTTATGTGTTTTTCCCTTGTAAGCTATACCCCCAGCCCTTTTTATTCTTTTATTTTGAGACAGGGCCTCACTAAGTTGTTAAGGCAGAGCTTGAACCTGCCAGCCTCTTGACTCAGCTTCCCAAGTGCTGGGATTATAGGTGTACACCACCATACTTGGCTACACCGCCTCTTTTATTTTCTTAGATTGTGACCTTCTCAACCTCCCCTTCAGGTATTTCTTTCATGCTGTGCCTCAAAGCAGGTCTTTCTCCATGCTCTTTGTTAAAATGTTATTTTATTTTTATTTCATTTTCAAATAACATGTATTAATTATACATATTAATGGGGTTCAGTTTGATATTTCCATACATCATACAGAGTACTGAAAAAATTCAGCCTCCCCTTATCCATCCTTTCTAAACTCTAGTCATCACTATCTGATGGTAGCATCAGGTTGACTTTTTTTTTTGAACTCTCACATATAATAGAGATCATGTGGTAATTGCCTTTCTATGCCTGGATTATTTCACCTAACATGATGTCCTATTAATCCATTCATTTTTATGCAAATGGCAGAATTTCCTTTTTTATGGCTGAATAGCATTTCATATATATATGTTCATCCACTGGTGGGCATCTAGGTTGGTTCCATACTTTAGTTATTTTGAATAGTGCCACAATATATATGGGCATACAGGTATCTCTTTGGCATGCTGATTTCAAAAAGCTATTTATTTCCTTTAGATATATACCCAGAAGTGAGAAAGCTGAATTATATGGTAGATCTATTTTTAATTTTTTGTGGAATCTCTCTACTGTTCTCCATAATGCTCATGCCAGTTTAAATTTTTACCAACAGTGTATGGAAGATTTTTTTTTCTACATATTATCACCAGCACTAGCCATTTTTATACTTTTTTGGTGCATTGTAATTATACATTATAGTGATATTCAAAGTGGTACATAAATACAATTGGCGAATTTCCCTCCATATTCCACCCCACTCCCCTTTCTCCCTTCTCATACATGATAGTGATATATATATAACCTTATTTCAACTCTTCCCTCCCTTAAGCTTCATTTTTCCCCCTTCCCATCTCTCTCCCCAAATCTCCTTCCACTATTCTACTGGATCCTTTCCTCATTCAACTGAAGTTCCTTTTATTTCCTAAAAACTTTATTATTTCAGGCTTTTCCTCAATATTCAAGAATCCTTTTTGCATCCAGCTTGGTATTTTTGAACCAGGACTCCTGGACATGATTCAGACAGTGAATGCATGTTTTTATATTGTTTTTAAATGTAAGGAATTCATAAATATAGCAGAAGACATTTTGTAGGCTAGCATATATATTGAATATAGAGAGCTTGTAGATAAAGTGTGTGCATGTGTGTGGTTTTATATTCCCACACAGTTCAGTTTAGCTGAGTGCAGTTTTCTGCACCTACCTATCTTTTTGTTCATGGAATAAATTCTGCATAAACAAATATGAAATTTTCATTTTTCTCCAATGGACCCCTAAGGCTTCAGTGCATTGGATCAAATTCACCTTTCAAAACAAGCATATGACAGAAGTCGGACATACATTAGCGTAAGTAAATGAATACTGTTAAATTACACGAGAACTTAGACAACTCTAGATAATCTTATTTTATTAAGTCTGCAATTTCTTTCTTTATATTACTTCCTAAAAGATTGTTTTGTCTAATACATTTGGTATCAGTTCAGAAATCATTATATTTTTTACTCTTTCATTCTTTAAGACAAGGAATGTAAGCAGCAAAAATGGTATTTGTTGTGTTTTTATTGCTTGTGTAGGAAAAAGTGGTGTTTCCATCACAGCTAGAGCTGAAGCTATTACACTTTCAGTCATACCATTATAAATGAACACAATTTCTAGAGATTCAATTCTGGATTAAACTATACTGTCAATTCTCAACAGAATTTTATATAATGAATTCCCAGTTTATAATGCTACAACTTTCAAGATCTATATTGTATAGTGTATCTTACAAAAGTGGTTCACCAAGTCTTTACTCTTATTTATGCTAAGATTCTTTGAATGGAGGTTGTTATGTTAGCCATCTTCCTCAAAATTGTAACATAGGGATGTTGTACCCAAACAAATGGAGATCAACAATACATTCCTATAAGGGAAGGCCCAACATCATCAAAATATAATTAACATCTAAGTGAACATATAAAATTAATGCATTTCTGGTTAAAATCAAAATAAGTATATAGGTTTAAAGACATAATGTTAAGTATATATGTTAAATAGGCAAGACAATCAAATAGATGACAGGACAATCCACTTTAAAAATTACCAGTGTATGTTCTAATGTGTTATTATAAAAAATTATTGAAGCATTTTTCCTATGAATTTTCTAACGAATACCAATTTTATGCCTTTTATTAAGTTTCCACAGACCAGTTATGGATTGTCTACTTTGTTTCACTGACAAGGGACACAGAATTGGACCCTTTGTCATTTTCTAAGTCAAAATTCTTATTACATTGGCCCTATTTTAAGCTTTTATATCTTCTAAGATTAGCTTGTTTTTGTTTCTAACAATTATTAACATGTATGATTTGCAGATATTAGTTTGATATTTCCATAACAAACATATAGTGTGCACTGATCAAATCCAACCTCCCTTTTTCCATTCTCCTCCCCCATAGCCTTCAAAATTTCTATTCTACTTTCAGGTTAACATTTTGAGCTTCGACATATGAAAGACAACATGCAGTACTTGTTTTTCTGTGCCTGATTTAATTTATTTAACATAATGTCCTTCTGTTCCATCTATTTTACTTCAAATGACAGGAATTTACTCTTTTTTATGGCTGAATAATATGCTATTGTGTATATATACCATATTTTCTTTATTTTCACATCTGTTGATGGGCATCTAGCCTGATTCCATATCTTGGCTATTCTGAATAGTACCACAATAAACATGGGCATTCAGGTATCCAGTATGCTGATTTTGTTTCCTTTGGATATATACACAGAATTGGGATGGCAAGATCATATGGCAAATCTATTCTTAATTTTTATCATTTTGTGTATTTTTATTTGTGCCTATTTAACATATGTACTTAGCATTATGTTTTTAAACCCATATACATATTTTGATTTTAACCAGAAAGGAATTAATTTTATATGTTCACTTAGATGTTAATTATATTTTGATAATGTAGGGCCTTCCCTTATAGGAATGTTTATGCTCCATTTGTTTAGGTACAATGAAGATGGAAATTTTATTTGAGTATTCAAAGAGGTGCAATAGAATCACATAGATATGACCAAAACAATAGTGGAGACTTCCATTTCCAGCTCCACTTTTATGAAGAGCTTGGAGTTTACTAATTTCATCATTAAAACAAGTAAAAAAGTTAACAAACAACCACTGATTTTTCTTAGATCCATCAGAAAAATAAGGTTGCAGACAAACTGACCACCATCATGTTTGGAGAGACAGGTGATATGAAAGAGTCACATCTGAGATTTGATTGCCCGAAGCAGAAAACACTGGAGTTAAAAACATTTAAATGGCGGTTTTAATAAATTTGGGGGGACTAAGAGTGTACTATGCCAATAACTTCTCAAACTCAAATGGAGAGAAGGCAAAAAGATAGAATAGAATGGCCAAGATGTGAGAAAATTCCAAGGGGTATAACATATAAATGATTGTAATTCCAGAAAAGCAAGAGATAAAGTAGAAGAAATAATTGAAGTAATAATGGGCAAGGGCTTTCCAAAGTTAATTATATAGCCACAGGTCCAAGAAGCTCAGAAAACCCAAGGAAAATTTTTTTAAATGCCCAGCTATGTCATATTATTCAAAGATCAGAAAACAATGACAAAGAAAATGTGTTGACTAATGTACAAGGAGAGAAATCTTACCTATGATTTTGGGCTAAATGTGTCTCCCAAAATATATAATCAAGCCTTAAGTCCCACTATCCGCAAAGTGATCTTATTTGGAAATACAATCTTTGTGGATAAAATCAGGTTAACTTATTAAGTCTTAAGTTTTAAATCTACAATTATTTCAACAAAAGTGACATGGGTGCATCAAAACAGGTTGGAAATCATAATCTAGAGCTTGTATATCCTTTATTATTATTAAGACTGAAAATAAAGATTTTCCTATAAGTAGGACACTGGAAAAATATGGTATCTTTTACATATATAAGTCATCTTGCAAATAGGACTTTGAAGAAATATAATATCCTTTCATTCATTCCAGAATATATAGAAAAGTGACTTTCATGACCTGTTCAATGATTCATTTTGGTAGAAAGGAGCAAAACACTTCAAACAAAGGGCTACATTATATGTTTGACAATATGTTACTGGTTTCACATAACATGGATTGTTTTGACATAGTGGTTGTTCTTGCCATTGGAGAATAATATGTCTTCTCTTGTCAAATCTGATATCATCTTGAAGAGTAGTATGCCTGGGGGCATTACACTTTTCTTCCTTCTGATGGTTTCTCATTGCATCACTTTAGATATGCTAAGCCGTTATCTTTTTTGAAATCCAAAAAATTAATGAGATCTTTTTTTGCAAATTTGTGAAAAATCCATGCATAATATATATATATCAACTATTTAAATGAACAAAGGTCAATACCATTTTTACTTGTAATAGAAGTAGAATATTTAGAAACCAACCAATGATGTTTATCTACACCACCATTGAAATTCTTATAGGTATCCACTACCTTTTGTTGGAGCACATTGGCTCTACTATTTATTTTTTCCATCCTTGAACTTTGCCAAGTGGTTTCACTATATTGCAATTCATTTCAATAATGACACATTTATTTTAAAACATTTTACATAAGAAGTTTATTATTTGTATCAAATCTATAATCATATGACCCTCTTGCTTATTTCATCAATGTTGTCGGTTTCAGAGGATACTTCTTTAGTCTGTTTTCCCTCATAGTATGTGTAGCTTGTAATCCAATATTTAAAAAGCATACCAACAAGTCATAACAAGTTAATAGATTGTCAAAACAAAAAACAAAATAAGAATCTGATTGTGGATTCTCTACCACTTCAAGCATTTGTAAAGCTACTTTACTTCCATGCAAAATATTATTACTGGGTCTTTATGGAGCACTTTTCTACAATACAAGTCAAGGTTATAGTAATATTCCTATATGCTCACAGTGCCCAGAATTTATAACCAAATCTTATGGGCTTACCTTTGATAAATTGTCTTGGAAAATTGTGTTCATTATATCTGATAATCATTTTATCCAGTCAAAATTTCTTCAAAGATTCCAAAATTTTACCAAAAATTTTATTTTTCTCAAGCATTCAGAGAAAGTATTTTGTCTAATATATCCTTTGAAGTATAAAAATGCAGATCATGGTTGTCAACAAATAACTGTAAGTAGCAACATGTTAGTTTGTCAGGCAACAGTGTAGTGTGCTACTCATTACTGTGTAGTATTCATTGTCCCAGTGTCCTATTTATAGAACTGGTATGTTTGAACATTGATAACTTGAAATACAGTGCATTCCTTGAAATAAAATTACAACATAGCTCTAGAAAATACATTCAAGAGTTCACTTATATATCATTTGCATATGTGATTTTCTTCATGTGAACATTTAGTGAAAGAAATATTTGCAGTGAAGTTTATGGTGTCATGGTAATGAATTTAAAAATATTTTCAAATGCTCAGATCCATTAACCTATTACTTTTCAAAGAAAAGAATTCTAGAAGCATAATATTTATTTTAAAGTTAGTATAAGTGGAATATTTGTTGCAGAATTTAAGTTTTTCATAAGTATCCCATATATAAGATTATGCGACATAACGGGTTAAGATGAGATCGTAATGGATGAGGATGGATAAGGTGAGATCTAATCAAATGACCGATGTTCTTATAAGAAGAGGGAAACTTGAGCACAGATACATGGGAGGAAGTACACCAGGTGAAGGCAGAAGCAGGGATTGGAGTGCCAAGGCATTTCAAAGCTTTCTGGCAATCAAGAACAATGGCATGGGAAAATTTCTACCTCAGAGCCTAAAGAAGGAACTGATCCTGACACTCTTGATTTCAAACTTTTGGACTACACCCCCGGCCCTAATTTTTATACTTTATTTTGAAACTGAGTCTCACAAAGTTGCGGAGGGCCTCACTAAGTAGAGAGAGAGAGAGAGAGAGAGACAGAGAGAGAGAGAGCTGAGGCTGGCCATGAACTCGGATCCTCCGGTCTCCACCTCCCAAAGTACTGGGATTACAAGTGTGCGCCACCACGCCCGGCTCATGATGTTACTATTGAAAAAGTGAAAGAATTATAGCAATGACAGAAGGGATGGAAGGAAGGAATTGATAAATAATATAAGGTACTTGTAATACACATGAAACATTGTCATGCTACTTGTATGATGGACTTAGATTAGCCATAAGTGTATATTAAAAATTTTAAGGCAACCACTAAATCTTTATATAAGAAACATAATTGTAATCCCAGTACTTGGGAGGCTGAGACCAAAGGATCCGGGTTCGCAGCCAGCCTCAGCTACTTAGTGAGGCCCTCCACAACTTAGTGAGACCCTGTTTCAAAATAAAGAATAAAAAATAGGGCTGGGGGTGTAGCCTGGAGGTAGAATGCCCCTGGGTTCAATCCCCAGTACCGCAAACAAACAAACAAACAACCTTAGAAGGTAGAAAAAGGCAGGAGAGTGTTAAGGCCAAAAGAAGAAATATAACAAAAACAGTTAAATACATGTTATATATGAATCCAAATATACCAATAATCACTTTAAATGTGAATCATATTAATACAGCAAATTAATATCAAATAGAATCAGAATATATTGTTAAAAATGAGTCAACCATATTTTGTCTATAAGAAACACACTTTTAAGTATAAATATTTACATAGGATAAAATAAGTAAAATAATTAAAGGCATACCATGATGTCATTAATTTAAAAAGCTAGAAGGCTAGTTTCAGATAAATCAGATTTCAGAATAAGGTAAATGATTAGAGATTGAACAGATACACTATGTGATAATGAAGGTTCAGTTCTCCTAGAAGACCCTACTATCCTAAATATGTATGAACCTCAATAGATCACCAACATACCAGGTGGTAGAATTACAGGAAAAAATATACAAATCCAATATTATAATAGGAAGATTCAACACACTTCTGACAGTAACTGAGAGACTGAATAGCCAGAAAATCAAGAAAGATATAGTTGACCTAAATAGCACTATCAATATACTTGATCTCATTTCCATTTATAAAATATTCCATCCAACAGCATCAAAATATAGATTCTTAAGTTAAAAATTAATATAAAAATACATTGATAATCCTCAAATATTTGGAAATTTTTAAAAACAATGTTAACACATAAAGAAGAAATTTTAGGAGAAATTTAAAAACTATTTTGAATGAGATCAAAGTTAAAAAGCACCATAGCAAAATTTGTGGGGTACAGTTAAAGAGAAAATTAAGCCTAAGGCAGGAAAAAGAAAAGAAATAGCAACAATTAAAGGAGAAATAAATAACCTTAGAAACAGGAAAGCAATCAAGAAAACCAGCAAACCCAGTATCTTGATCTTTGAAAATATCTGAGTGACAAACCACTAGCAATACTAACCAAGAAAAATAACTTACATTTATAATTATGAAATTAACAATATCAGAAATAAAGGAAGGGTCATCAGATCTTAAGCACATTCAAAGGATATTATATGTATACTATAAGCAACTCTGTGTCTGCAACTTTGATAAATAGACCAATTTTTGGAAGGCAAAAACAATCAAAACTTACACAAAGAGAAATGAATTATTTTCTGTCAAATAAAGTAAATTAATAATTAATAATCTTCAAGAAACTATTAGGGTCCAATGGTTTCATTGGTGAATTCTAATAAAGATTTAAGAAAAAATATATTGATTCTATACAATATAATCTAGAACATAAAGCAAAAAGACAATTTCTATGTCATTGCTAATTCATCTCATGAAGCAAGAATTATCTAAACCCAGATAAAGGCATTATAAGAATAAAAAAAGTTGCCAACCAATATCTCTCATAACCACAGATGCTAATATTCCCAATGAAATATTAGTAAATAGAATGAAACAAATATAATTACACACTATAATTGAGATTCATTCTAGTTATGGAAGTCTGGATTTGAATTTTGACATGTAAAAATAATAAAATCCACCACATCAACAGACCAAAATAAGAAATTCATGTGATCCTATATAAATGAAGAAAAAGTATTTGACAAACTCCAACATACATTCAATATATAACCTCCCAGCAAACTAACAGAGGGGAACCTCCTTAACTTTATTAATATCATTTACCAAAAATTTACACTTCATGAGAGCCTTTGGTATTTGGTAATAAATTTTTAGATTCAGCACCAAAGATATGATGTGTGAGAGAATTAATTTCTCAATTGTACTTAAATAAAATTAAAATCTCCTGTGAAAGATGATATGAGGGGAATGATAAAATAAGCTACTGACTGGGAGAAAATATTTTCAAAATATATGTCTGAAAAAGAATTAGTATCTAAAATATACAAAGAACACTTAAAGTCAACAGTAAGAAATAAAAAAAGGATTAAAATAATGAGCAAAACCCCAGACACTTTACCAAAGAAGATATACTAATGGCAAGTATATGAAGAGATGTTTTGCATCATGTGTCATTAGAAAATTGCAAATTAAAACTACAATATATCACTATACACCTCTTAGGGCAGCCAAAATCCAGAACATTAGCAACACCAAGTGCTCATGAGGACGTGGAGCAACACAAACTCTATCTATTACTGGTGGTTATACAAAGTGATTCAGCCACTTTGAAAGACAGTCTGGCAGTTTCTTACCAAATTAAAAATATTCTTACCATATGATCCAGGATTGCACCCCTTGATTATTTACCTAAATGAACTGAAAACATGTCCACACAAAAACTTGCATATGAGTGCTTATAGCAGTTTTATTCATAATTGCCTAAACTTGGAAACAACCAATACATTTCCAACAGGAGACAGGATAAATAAACATTGATACATCCAGACAATATGATATTCATCACTAAAAAGAAATGAACTATTAAGCCATAAAAAGACAAGGAGAGAAGTCTTAAATGCATATTATCATACAAAAGCAGTCAATCTGAAAAGGCTTTATATTTTATGATTTTGACTGTGTGACAGTCTGAAAAAGGCAAAACCATAGGCACAGCAAAAAGATCACTGTTTTCCAGGTGTTGGAGAGGAGAACAGAATGAATGCATGTATCTCAGAAGGCTTTTAGTACAACAAAACTATTCTTTATGATATTATAATAGTGGAAATACATTATTATACATTTATCCAAATCCATAGAATGTACAACACCAAGAATGAATGCTAATGTAATCTGTGTCCTTTGGATGATGACTGTGTGTCAATATAGGTTCATCTATTGTAATAAATGTTGCATAAGATATTGATAGGGGGGGAGATTGTTCCTGTGTGAGCACAGGGAATATATAAAAAGACTTTGAATTTTTTGCTCAACTTTAGTGTGATACTACAACTCTCTCTAAAAAAAGTTTGTTAATAAATTTAAAACCAAAAACCCTAAAACTACTCTAAAAATAAAATATATTGAAAAAAATTACTGTAGCAAACATGATACTTAATGGTGAGAACCAGGCAATTTTCCCTACAGTCATAATTTCCTAAGGAAAAGTAGAAAACATTTTCACTAGGAAAAGTAGGAAAATAAAACATTTCTCAAGAAGTAAAAAAACCTTTTAGTTTTGAAGTCCTGAGTAATCTTGGACACAATGGCCTTCAGCTGATAATCAAAGGTAGATGCTTTTTTCCAGATTCTTAGCCTTAATTAACCCAGGCTAAAGGCAAAACCATCAAGGAGGTGGGTATGATGTTCTAGAATTTTTGTTAAAAAGAACACGTTAGTAATTGCTTTACTAACTACTATAGCTGCGATCTGAAGTATCCCCTAACGTCCAATGTGTTTAAAGCTCGGTCCCCAGTTTGGCACTATTGGGAGGTGATGGAACCTGTAAGAGGTGAGGCCTGGTGGTGAGACTTGGGTCATTGAGGATGTTCCCTCAAAGGGGATGGTGGGACTCCAGCCTCTTTCTATTTTGTTTTGCTTCCAGGCTGTCATGAGGTGAGCAACTTCCTCCACCATACTTTCCGGCCATGATGTTCTGCCTTGCCACAGAAACAATGGGGCCAAACAACCATTGACTGAAAACTCCAAAACTGTAAGCAAAAATAAACCTTTCTTCTTTTTAAGTTGATCATCTCAGGTATTTTGTTAAGTAGTGTGAAGTTGGCTAGCACACTGATGTATGATATAATTAATAATTATGATTCTTTGTTGTAACTAAAACCAAAAAATGCTTTTGGTTAGCCGGGCGTGGTGGCGCACTCTTGTAATCCCAGTACTTTGGGAGGTGGAGACCGGAGGATCCGAGTTCGCAGCCAGCCTCAGCTCTCTCTTTCTCTCCCTCTCTCTCTCTCTCTCCCCCCCCCCTCTCTCTCTACCTAGTGAGGCCCTCCGCAACTTCGTGAGACTCAGTTTCAAAACAAAGAATAAAAAAAATAGGGCAGGGGATGTAGCTTGGAGGTAGAACACCCCTGGGTTCAATCCCCAGTACCGCAATCACTTTGCACAAGAACCAACTCAAGATGGATCAAAGACCTAGAAATCAGACCAGAGACCTTGCAGCTACTTGAAGAGGGCATAGGTCCAACACTTCAACACATAGGCACAGGTAAAGACTTCCTTAACAAAACCCCCAAGGCACAGGAAATTAAAATGAGGATCAATACATGGGATTGCATTAAACTGAAGAGCTTTTGTGCAGCAAAGGAAACTATCAAGATCCTCAACAGAGAGCCAACAGAATGGGAGAAGATTTTTGCCAGCTACCCCTCTGATAGAGGACTAATATCTAGAATATACAGAGAACTTAAAAAAATCACCACTAAAAAAACAA
>PVJS01037884.1:0-19680 GCA_004027185.1 Glis glis
CACACACACACACACCTAGTATAGATGGACCCTCCTCTATCTGTTCCTCTAACTCTCTGTTCTCTGGCTCTGTCCTGCTCCCACCAAGTCATATCCAAGGCCATTGGGATTGGTTCTTTCCCAGGAAAGCTAAGAAATAGCCTTACAGTCATCAGATTACAATTCCTGCAAGCCAACAGTCCTTTCTTAGTAGTACTGACCACCTCTCACATCACAACTTACATATGTTGTCAGGTTAGGCAACATATCCCTCTTCCAAATAAGGATGAGGATGCAGGACAAAAGAGGAAAAAGGAAGAAAGAAGCCTTTTCTGATACAACTTGTGTGGCAGAGCAGGGTCTTGCACATAGTGGGCACTTGTTTTATATATATACTTTTAATAAATTAGTAAATGACTGACTTGGCATTAAAAGAAAACTCACATGGATTCACAGTGGGCTCTGTTAAGGTTTACATTAAAGTTGACTTAGGCAGTGGCTGGACTAGGGGACATAGTTACAAGTAGGTGAGCCTGAAGTGTTTCCATGTGTTCTAAGGCAAGCTGGGGACTCTGTAGGTCTTGGTGGGGAATCTGGAAGGTTTCTGTGGGGATTTACGGGAGTGCTGTCCTCATACAAATCAAGAGCTTTTCTTGATTGCTAATCCTCTCTAGCTAAGTTTTAAGTTCTCTGACTACTACAATGACCATTACTGTAACCCACAGGCCCCAGTATCTCCACGCCTTGCCAACAGGGATGGACAGTCTGTTTACAAGGAAAATCACATGTGCAAACAAGGGTAGTGCTCCTCGAGTTGGCTTTGCTAACACAGTTATCCAAACTACATCATTCTAAGCACCGTAAGCAACATAAATCCCCACTGGAAATTTTTTTTGGCAAGTAGTTTTCAAGCATTGTCCTTTCTGTAGCTGATATTAATCAGCATAAGGTACTGGTGAAACTGGTCAAGGTACTGGTTCTGAAGTCTAAAGACCTACGTTTGAATCTTAGCACTATTGATGGTTGTGATGATGAGAAACGTTTTAGCCACTTTCATTATCTTTTAGGAGCCTCATAATGGCATCGGCGTTACTGTGTAGGTTACATGCCATTACGTCTTATGTCATATATGACATTATACTATGTCCCTGGCATACAGCAAGCACTCATTAAGTGGTATCTTACTAATATTTTTATAAATATATTCTTTGGCAAAAGATACTTCTGATTCAATTGTCCCTTTAAAACATCAAAAGCTTCCATTATGATGCATCTAATTTTCCTACTTCCTGATTTTGCTACAAAGCCAAACACTACAAATTCATTCTTGAAGTTCAATCTCTTTCATGAAGTTTTCCCCAACACTTCTATTTTATTCATATCTTTTCTTTCTTGAAATTCCTGTCACTCATATTACTAAAACCTATACCATCATACTTAATTTTTAACCACTTATTTTTCTCACATGGTTTTGGGTGTGGTCTTGAGTCCTTCATAGAACTTTAAGTACCTTGAGAAGTGATGTCTTATACCACATCTGTACCATCTTGAATATTCTAGATCTAGGCAAAGATCTGGGCTCAAAAAATTATTGATTTCACCTTTTATTTGTTTTTTGTTGTTTTTTTTTTTTGCGGTACCAGGGATTGAACGCAGGGGTGTTCTACCTCCGCGCTATACCCCCGGCCCTATTTTTTATACTTTATTTTGAAACCGGGTCTCACGAAGTTGCGGAGGGCCTCACTAGGTAGAGAAAGAGAGAGACAGGGAGAGAGAGAGCGTGCGTGCGCGAGCTGAGGCTGGCCACGAACCCGGATCCTCCGGTCTCCGCCTCCCAAAGTACTGGGATTACAAGCATGCACCACCACACCCGGCTTCATCTTTTATTTGGAAGGTGATTAAAATAAAATAATATTCCTCCATTGGAATGGATCAAAAGGACAGCTCATGAGATGTCACTGACAGCACTAGGCTGGGTCCAGAGAGAGATGATCCCTGGGCTTCATGAGGCCCTAAAAGAGCCTGGCTATACATCACAGGTGCATAGGATGTGCGAGGCACCCAGTGCACATTCAGGAAAAGAATCTGGCTGAAACAAACCAAATGATCACTTTCCTTCTGGTTTGTCCCTGTGTCTTGTTAGTCCAAAGCCAGGGGGATGTGGATGGAGAGGTGGGGAAGGAGCATACTCCTGACTGTATGATCTGTACCATTAACAGGTCACTCTCTTTTCCAATAACTCCAAGACTTCTCAGCAGGCCAAGGGCAAGGCCTGGACTAGAATAGAAAGTTGACAGACAACAGATCGCTGCCGTGCTTAAGCAGGACTGAGAGAATGGAAAAATTGATCCACAGGAGGTCCGCCCTGCCAATTCAGCGGCAGTTGGAGGAAGTGCTTTCAAAACATAATGTGTGGAGGCTGGCAATTCAGCACAGGGAGACATGCCAAAGCTTGCAAGCACCCTATCTGAGATGGGGTGGATTCCACCTGGCTAAATCATAGCTTTCAAAAGCTACAGTCCCTCCCAACTCTCTGTATCACTGCCAACCTCTCAGTATGATCTTGATAGACACTGTTAAGGCAGAGACCAAAGATGGAAAGCAGTGCAGGTGTACAGAGTTAGTAGACTAGCTTATAGCTTACCCTTCAAAACTACATCATAAAATATCTTATTCTACATCACCTTTCCTATCCTTAGTGGACTCTAATTCAAATGATGAACTCCATGAGTATACCTAGTGTGCAGAAGTTAAGCACTTAAGTTCCATAGGCTTTATATTTAACATCATTGAAGATGTGAACAGAATGTGGCCGCATTGCTGCTGCATCCTGGATCAATTTCCTAAGTCACACACTCAGTGATTGCTCTCTAAACAACCACAGAATACAGTGACTATCCTATGAAAGGGGCTGGCCTGTTTTTTTTATTGGAAAGAAATAAGCCTGCTTAGCCAGATGACTTCATCCTTATTCTAGTGATTGGGAGAAAATACCACAAAATACTAAAAACTGCAAGAATGATGCCTGTTTCTTGGGGGAATTGGTGGATAAGGGGAGAGTGGTGTTGGGGGAAGGGTTATGACCTGCTTGGGAGAGATGAAATAAAATTTGATTAACACCCACAGGAGGATTTTTAACTTTATGCCTAAGGTAGTAAGCGGAAAAGAAAACAAATTCATTGATGTGAAAACACTGAAATTATTGGCTTTCGGTTGAGAGAGAAAATGGAGCCATTGTGACTTGGAAATAGCAACACATTAAGTTTATTCTGCCTCGTTCTTGCAAATCTGTTTTTCATAGTACACCATTAAAATACTTCATTTTCATACTACTTCTATGAAAAAAAAATGGAAAGGGCCCTAAACTTTATTTTATAGGAGTTGGAATATACCTCCTCTTACTTCAGTTCTGCCAAACGTACACAGAGACTCTAGACTCACAGTTATCACAGAGCGCTGGGGAAAGTCTTATGAATATACCTAAGTGGAAAAGGGAAACCAGTTTTTGCTAATATGCTGGGACAGGTTCCTTTTCTTTACCGTGGGCTTCAGGTTTCCCTGTCCTCCTGATGTCAGCTCTGTGATTGGAGGACATCTGAAAAGTCTTTGTAAAGAAAATCTTATACTTTGACAAGTCGTATGTGTAGAACAAGGGGAGAGGCAGCAGCGTGGAGCAAATCTCCATCCTTTTCTGTGAGCAGGAGCCTTTGACAGACGCCCAGGTTGTGGGAAATGCTGCTTCTTACTTTAACTCACTCCTTATAGGAATACAGACACTTAGCCCATTTCCTGCCAGTGGGGTGGCAGAAAAGCTCATACTTCAGTGGCACTTGGGTGGTTTTGAAATGATGTTTTAGAACCTTAGGAACTTGTATGAATGTCATGAAATCTCACTATGAATATTTGTGCCAGTAGTTATTTTTTAATTCAAAATTCCATATTGGCAAGAAATTTTGGAGTAGAGCTTTGCGTAAACTCAGTTAGGATGCTGAATTAGTAATCCTAGTGTCTTTGCAAAGACGTGGAAAGCCAACTAACACGGAAGATCTTACAACCGTTGTCTCAAAATGTAAAATATGAACCCTCTTTTCTCTTCCATTTCTATTTTTAGGGATTATCTAATAAAATATCTCACACAAGCCAAGACATATATGTGAGAAGCCTCTGCAGTCATTTGTTAAGGCTCAGAGTCTGCTTGAACACATTAAGCAGTGAAGACCCCAGTCTCACTAAATACAGTCTATTCTGGTTTTGGTCACACTGTCTAACAAAGCTTTCCCTTAATTACATAAAAATCTGCATTTATTTCTGGTTTTTATGGAACATAGTTTAGTCATTATTTTTCTTCAGATGGAGAATGCTGAAACATAAAAATTTACTCATTGAAGTTAAATCAGAGATATCTCGGTTCTAGATTTTATGTTTTAAAAATGGCAATAATAACAAATCTTTGGCAGGTTTGTCAAAAACTAAATGATCTGTGTCTAAGACTTTGTTGGTAGAACTCTCTTAGGGAAGGGCCTCATACCTCAAACAGATGTCTACACCTGTTGAGTGTCTTTCCCTCATACAGTCATGGTGAGCAACTGCTCACCAGGTAAAAACAGTGGTGTGGGAAAATTCCAATCTGTCAGGGAGGCAGGTGCTAGATAAGATGCTGAAAGGCATTTTGGTGCTGGTCCAAACTCTCCTTCAGAGTTCAACTCCTCTGTCCTGGTCTGCACATCACCATTAACCCAACCTACATACAGGGAGGGGTCAGGATTGTCTTCTCCTTTGCTTAGCCATGCATCTCAGTGCAGATTATTGTGACCAACTCTCTTTTATAATCTTTTTTTTTTTGGTATTGGGGATTGAACCTAGGGGCATTCTACCTCTGAGCTATACCCCCAACCTGATTTTTTATTTTTATTTTGAAACAGGGTCTTGCTAGGTTGATGAGAGTCTCACTATTTGCTGAGACTGTCCTTGAACCTGAGATTCTCCTGTCTCAGCCTCCCAAGTACTGGGATTACAGGCGTGCACCACCACACCCGACTTAACCTAACCCTTTTTAGAGTGTGTGGGGTGTTTGTGAGAGAGAGCTGGAGTGAGGTGGTTTTCAGCAAGTGGCAAGACAGGATTACCTGCTGTCCTACTCCCGACATGGTTCTCAGATTTGGTCTGGGCCTTTTCCTATTTCCTTCTTAACTTTCTCCTGTTTCCCACTTTCTTCCTGCTTCCCTTTTCATGCTACACACCTCTCCTCACTGGGACTTTCTTTTGAGATTTCTTCTCATCTAAAGCTGCCACTTGTGATTCCCACAGGGTTTGATAATTCAATGATGAAGTCAGATTTCCTTCCTCGGAGTTGTCCTTAGGTTCCATCACAGGCAATAGAGTTCTTCCCAAATCTGCCCCACCTCAAAATATTCCTGTGAGGCTCAAGCTTCATAAATCTCTCTTGGCCATAGTACTAGGACCCAAGGTTAATGATTAGTAGATTTGACCAGGGATTTGGGCACCAGATTGAATGCTGGATTTCCTGTTCACCATTATGATCTTACCATGTTAGTTTTAGTACTAACCTCCTGAGAGTAGGGTTCCTGTTAACATAAGGGTCAATTTCCATGAACTGGAGATGGCCTTAAGTTTAAAACGAACACAAGTAGGGGAAAGCATTCAGCTTTCTTTCAAAGTTCATTATCTGCTGGGCATGGTGGCACATGCCTGTAATTCCAGTACTTGAGAGGCTGAGACAGAAGGATCACAGGTTCAAAGACAACCTCAGCAACATAGCGAGACTCTCAATAGCCGAGTGAGACTCTGTCTCCAAACAAACATACAAAAAAAGGGATGGGGGTATAGGTCAGAGGTAGAATGCCCCTGGATTCAATCCACAGTACCACAAAAACAAAACAAAACAAAGAAACCCCAAAGTTTATTATCTTAGGTTGTTAAAGGTTGACATATTTAAACATGTTGTGAAATGATAATGTTCCTCATTTTTTTGTACTGCTATAATATAGATACCTCTTCTCTGCCTTCCAAAAAGTCAGAATTCATGGTAAAGTCCAGGGATTCCTGTCATTTCATTATGTGTTTGTTTAAGACTTATTCAAGGTTAGAATTAAGTATGTGCTAAATGTCAGTTGAATTTCTTTTTTTTTTCTTTTTGCGGTACCGGGGATTGAACGCAGGGGCGTTCTACCTCCGCGCTACTCCCCCGGCCCTATTTTTTATACTTTATTTTGAAACCGGGTCTCACGAAGTTGCGGAGGGCCTCACTAAGGAGAGAGAGAGAGAGAGAGAGAGAGAGACAGGGAGAGAGAGAGAGAGAGAGAGAGCTGAGGCTGGCCGTGAACCCGGATCCTCCAGTCTCCGCCTCCCAAAGTACTGGGATTACAAGCGTGCGCCACCATGCCCGGCCTTGTCAGTTGAATTTCTATATCAACATATCAAGATGAAGCAATCTAAAAGGCCCTGGATCATTGAAAAGGAAATGGAATAATAAAGTTAGGGAATGTTTTTATTATTTTTGAATCAAAGTAGTATATTTTGTTTTATTTGAATATACTTTTATTGGTGCATTGTAATTATACATCATGTTAAGGCTCAGAGTGATAGAAACGTACAAACATGTGTATAGCACCTGGTGTGTTTCCCTTCAGATCCTACCCTGCCCCCCATTCATAATATTGAAATTGGTATTGATAACTTCACATACATACATAGGATTGTTTGAACTATTTCCTTCATCAAGCCCCCCCCCCCATTTCCCTTCTTCTATTCTACTGGTATCTCTCCTTTGTTTCCCAATTTCTCTCTAGCTTCCACATATGAACCTTGACTTTCTGAGACTGGCCAATCTCACTTAGCATAATATTCTCATCCATTTTCCTGCAAATGACATGCTTTTTTAGATGTGCTAAAGCAGCAAATGAACCAATGCTTAGAAGAGTCAAAGTTTAAAAAACATATATACTGCAGCATTATCTGGCAACTACAGAGTAGTAACTATATGTCAAAATAGTTCAATTGTTACTTGGAAGGCTAAGACAGGAGGATCACAGCTTAGGGCCAGCCTCAGCAACTTAATGAGACACTCTGTAACTTGTGAGACCCTGTTTCCAAATAAAACATAAAATAGGGTTGAGGGTGTAGCTAAGAGGTAGAATACCCCTGGGTTCAATCCTCAGTAACACACACACACACACACACACACACACACAGTTCAATTGAAATAATATACCAGAGTTATTAGTGAAGAACACATAGAATGTATCAAAGACATGATAAAAATATTTTTTGAAAGTACAACATTTGTACTATGTTCCAAAACAATTACATGATTATTTAATGCTGAGGCAGAATGATGAGTTGACAATCTCTCAAGGCCTACTCTGGAATTTTACTTTTATAATTCTTGCATATTAAGTTTAGAATTTATGTAATTTTCATTAGTGACTGTCTTAGTAAATATATATATGCTTGTATGCACACACATATCCATATCAATTGCAATAAAGACATGTATATATGGACTAGAATAATTTGATCTGATTCTGCTTTTCATATTCACATAATATTTTAGTTAAAATATTTTGTATTTATGCCAGGTGTGGTGGTGCACGCCTATAATCCCAGTACTTGGAAGGCTGAGGCAGGAGGACCACAGATTTGAGGACAGCCTCAGCAAGTAGTGAGACTCTCATCAACCTAGTGAGACCCTGTTTCAAAATTTAAAAAATGGGGCTAGGGGTATAGCTCAGGGGTAGAATGCCCCTGGGTTCAATTCCTAGTACCACAAAAAAGTATTTTGTATTTATTGAAAATGATAAACTTGGTTAAAGTTTAGAAAACAGTGCTAAGTAAGTCAATAGCTCTGCACTGAGCCCCAGACCCATGGAGGGCAGCACACTGCACACTGAGGAGACTATGAAGATGGAGAGTGGGCCTCCATATCTGGGGCTATATAGTCTATTCTTGGTGTACAAATCACATACATATTTGTCACAAATAATCAGCTCTGAAAGATAAATAATAATACAGGATAATGTGAGTGGCATATGAAGGATGCTGCTAATCAGTGTAGCACAAGGAGCAGGAGAGGGAGTTTTGTGTTATGAAGATGGTAGAGCACTTTCCAGGGGAAGGGAGCTTTGAGAAATTGGGGAGTGATTTTGCTAAGAATAGGTGGGCTTATGTATTCTAGATCTGCTCCTAACATAAATAAAATATAAAATATTTAAAACAATTATTTTATTTACTTTCAGAACTCAATTGTTTACATGAGGATCAATCCAGGCGGGGGACACAGATTTTGGATAACCCACAACCTTGGCCACTTTGCCCTTTATGTGCAAGGTGCTATTGTAGGCTATAGTAACCAGATAGTATGTTGAAAACTATGTGAGAATTTAGAAAATGTCTAATTGCATTTGTACACAGCTACTATGTTTTCTCTGAGCAGTATTGACACAATGATTTATATTCTTGTATACACACTTCCTTATTTTTGTAGATACTTAACAAAACTGACCTCACTGGTTGAGTATTTCTTTGTACAATTCTTTAGCGAAGCTGCTCACACAAATCAAAATGCAGGCGAGTTTACAGAGGAAAATTAACTACTCAGAATTCTAGGCATATTCTATATAAATATTTGACTCTACGAAACTTCCATCTGATTAGTCTCTACCAATTTATATTAACATTAATTTTCCACTTCATTGCAGCTTATCAAACTGTTAACACAATTTAGGGCTCACTAGTTTTCCAATTAATTGTGCCCACATTATCTTATATCAAGGAGCTTTTCCTAGTAATCGAAGGAAGGAACAATGAACCCTACTACCCAGAAGCACAATCATTTGAAATTGCAGGTTTAAATCTTTCAGCCTGGTTTCATACATCAACAATAGCTATAATGTGGCCAAATATCCCAAAGTAATTTCATCCAAACGAACAGTTTCTCCAGGAGAGAGTATGTTTGAATGCTAAGATGCTGTAATAAAATATGGTAATTAGAATTAGTATTCTAGAACTATGTACTTCTGAGATATAAAAAATACACAAATGAGATAAATGAATGGAGAAAAACACAAGGCAGAAATACTCTCCTAACACAGCGAAGAACATCTGTCACGAGATGAGCTGGGAAATGGATCGTGGTCATACTTAGAGCAGGTCCCTGCCAGGTATGGAGATAATTATCTGTAGAACTCTCCTTCTGACTCATGGAAGGCTTCGATATGTGGGAAGAGCATGGGATCTAGAGTTTGATAGCTCTGGGTTCATGCTCACTCTTAGTTCTTCAAGAACCGTATGACCTCGAGCATATTATTTTGCCCCTTACTGCTCTGTTCCCCATCTGTGGAATGAAGGCAATTGACTCATCTTTAAGAGCCCAGCACCATCTCTGGAAATGTCAATGCCCCCCCATTCCCTCCCCCATGTTGAACAAATGCTCAGTCTAACGACTCCACAGGCAAACGCTGTCCATATGCTTTGAAAAAGACACCTTCTAAAAATAAAATGAAGAGCTGTCCTAGGTGGCTTTACAAATAAATCCAGAGGAAAGATTTTCACAAACCTCCACAGTTAGGAAGTAAAACCAGTCAGGTGGAAAAATGAAGCTTGGGTGGATATAAAAGAAACTAGAGGTGGTATTAGAAAACAGTGGGTTGGTTGTTAATATAATGACTGGTAAACTTTAATGTCATGTTGTTTGGGGATACTAAGTTCACCACAGTAACCCTACGTGAAGTGAAGGTTTTCTCGGTGGGTGGGAGTCTGGCAAGCTCCCCAGAAGACTGATGTCCTACAACAGGAAAGGTTGTACCCAGGTCATCGAGGACTCTAGCCTCAAGGTTGCCTGATACCCCATGCTTACTGAGAGTCCTCCGGTGAATGAGTTAAGAGAGACCAGGATTTTCTTTTCTTCTTTTTGGTACTGGGGGTTGAACCCAGGGGCATTCTACCTATGAGCTATGCCTCCATCCCTTTTTATTTTTTATTTTAAAATAGGGTCTCCCTATGTTGTTGAGGGTCTTGCTAAGTTGCTGAGGCTGACCTTGAATCTGTGATCTTTCCAAGTACTGGGATTACAGGTGTGCGCCACCATGTCTGGCTGAAAGAACTGGATTTTTTTGAGGCTGCTTTTGTGGTCCTGTTTAATTTGATAGAAAGGTTTTAGAACTATTTCCTCATCTGCTGTCAGAAGTTTTGCTCTTAGGCATTTCTTTCTTTGGATTAAAGTTTTATTTTAGGATATTCTCTTTTTTGCATGTGGCACTGAGGATTGAACCCAGAGGCATTCTACCTTCAAGCTATATCCCCAGCCTGATTTTCTTATTTTGAAACAGGGTCTCGTCTTGCGAGGTTGATGAGAGTCTCACTATTTGCTGAGGCTGTCCTTAAACCTGTGATCTTCCTGTCTCAGCCTCCCAAGTACTGGGATTACAAATGTGCGCCACCATGCCTGGTGCACATTTCGAAACATCTTTCTTTCGAAAGATGTTCTCTTTCAAAATGAAAAATAAATCCATAAGAGGGCTCCATACAACTAATTTTTGTCCATTTCCTTAACTTACTCTTTGAACACGAGAGTTTCAACATGAGCTGAAGCTTTGTCCCCTCGCTGGGACATGTCTGCTGGATATGTCTGCCGAGGTGGCAGGGAAGTTGGCAGACTGTGTGTACAGGCTGAGCATGCTAGGGTTGGGGGAAGAGGGAGAATTAATGAAGGAAACGCTTCCATTGATGTTATGTACATATGTGAAACTACCAATGCCAATCCCAATATCAAGTATTGGGAAGAGGAGGGCGTGGGGAGAGAGTGGGGGGAAGCTCACCAAGTGCTGTGTGCATGTATGTCCTTATCACTCTGAACCTCATTATGATTGAGACTATATGCACCAATAAAAGTATATACATATATATGAAACTTCATCCAAAAGCATAAAGAGCTGGACCTCATGCTTGGCTGAACCATAAAACCTTAGACATTGAAGAGGAAAAATGATTCTGAACATGAAAGTGTAGTGTTTGTCCTTTACAGGGAAAGAGAATAAGTAAAAGTAGAAAAACATATTTCGTTAAAAGTCTCAACAGGCTTTGAAAAACACCTCTGGGGATTCCCACCCTGAGAGATGAACTCAAACAGGAGAGAGGCATTGTCCCCATCGCCCACAGATCTCCTCAGAGGCACTGCGGACCTGGGGGTCAGGAAGCCCTGCAGGGGGCGGGGGTTGGAACATGGAATTTGCCTGGGGTTGGAAGTTGTATGTTAAGAGACTGGGGCAATGTGTGAAATCTGCACAGACTGCAGATAAAGGCGTACACACAGTCAGGCTTGGCATCATATATGTAAGAAAACAACAACAACAAAGGCCTAGATTTAAAAGCTAGATCATGTTTATTTTCTCTAAGTGCGAAAAGATGAGGATTCAGTAAAACTGGGAAGCAATATGACATAATGATTACATTAAAAACCAGCCAGGGAAAGGGCACCCTACTCCTGCCTAGATCAATAAAAGTGAAAAAGGAGTTTGCTAGGAAAAAATGTGGGGAAAATTCTGATAGAAAAATCTATTTTGAGAAGTTTATCAAAATCTTGTCAGAAATTTTTTACCACACAGAAAAATCAACTCAATAATAAGCGTTTAGTAGACTTGTGTATCTTGATGGTGGTATCTTTGCTTTAAGAATTGCGTGGTGGCGCACGCTTGTAATTCCAGTACTTTGGGAGGCGGAGACCGGAGGATCCGGGTTCGCGGCCAGCCTCAGCTCTCTCCCTCTCTCTCTCTCTCTCTCTCTCTGTCTCTCTCCCTGTCTCTCTCCCTGTCTCTCTCTCTCTCTCTCTCTCTCTCGCACGCGCTCTACTTAATGAGGCCCTCCGCAACTTCGTGAGACCCAGTTTCAAAATAAAGTATGAAAAATAGTGCCGGGGGTGTAGCGTGGAGGTAGAACGCCCCTGGGTTCAATTCCTGGGTACCGCAAAAAAAAAAAAGAAAGAAAAAAAAGAATTGCTTGATTCAATTCCATAATGAATATAGATTTATTCCCTTTAAAGTAGAAGTTTTAATTTTTAAATTTAGGTTTATAGAAGTTGGTCTCAGTGCTTTGTAAAGTCTCTGTTCTTGTCATTGGCACCATGTGGTGGCAGTAATTTGAAGGATGAGGTAAAAATTCCTGGCTGGGATTTATGTATTTGATGAAGGAATTGCCTCAAAATACTTAAGGGCTCAAATAATGTGGCAGCAGAAAAACAGTAAGCTGTTTTAGTCATCAAGGTATTAGTATCATTAACATAGCTAAGAATAACACCCTAGGAATTGGAAGTTTTAATGACAATGATGATCGCTAAAAACGATGGAAAGGACCCAGGGAGTGTGGACCCAGATATATTGGAGAGCTTTGGACAGCACAAGGCTATGGGGGCTGGAGGAATGATTGGGTGGGTGGTGGAGGGGGGAGAGAGAATATATCATGGAGCCTTCATTAGCACTGGGCTCAGATACATACCTTAGACAAACACTCAGGGTTTCCTAGGAGATTCACGCGGTGACTTTTTATAATATCTTAAAAGTAAATGCCAGACTTAGAGACTCAAGCACATTACCAAACATTGCACGTGGTACTCAATTATAATGATTACCTTATGAAGAAACCAGGGCAGGTTTCAGGAGTTTTGAAGAGTGTAGGCTTTAGCATTTTCCCCCATTCCTCTTCTATCCAATCCAGCAGATATTAATGAGAATTATTATGTGACAGGGACTATGCTGGCCCCTGGGGATAAAAAGATAAACAATAAATGGATGCTCCAGGAATGATTTAGATGGACGCATGTATGGGCAGGGTTTGGGTAGAAATAGATTAAACCAAGAAGGCTTTATTACAGAGAAAGTATTTGTCAAATAAGGAATAGAGGAAGAACACTTCAGCTAGAGCCGTGGCTTCTTCAGGAAATGTTAACTTGGAATTAGAAAGATTGTAAATATAATTGTAGCTATTATTTATTGAGCACTTCCTTAATACATACAACTAGGTTAAAGTCAGATCATAAAGCCTTAAATGTTATGCACAGATATTTATGCAATCTAAAATAAATATGTTATACTTTATTATGGGAGCAAGTAGAGAATGATTCTCTGTGATAGAATTGTGGAGGGGTTCAAAAGACTTGAATAATCTAACCATGGATATAATTATTGAGTTTATTTTGTGTCAGGCATTGAGCTGAGTGTATACAACATTATCTCATTTATTAGGTCAGAGTTTATTATACTAGTATAATGAGACACGACAAAGGGTTTGCTGAATTTTTTTGTAATAGAGATAGAAAAGAGTCAACAATATAAACAGCTTTCTGGAAAAATATTTCAGAACTTTGATAACTTATTCATTCATTCATTCAACAAGCATTTATTGAAGTACTCTTTGCCAGGCTCTGGGCTAAGTGCTAGAAGCCAGGTGTTTGGGGTATAAGCTTACTACGCATAAGGAACGGTTCCGAGTGCTTCGCCAGCAGGCACATCTTATTTCCATCATTATTGTAGATGAGGAATAAGGAGAAATTGGATTACCTGTCCAAGGATAGACAGCACATAGGATTCAAACCATACAGCCTGGATCCAGAGTTGTCATCCCTTAACAATCTATAGTACAACTCACAGTGTAATGGTTTGAACAAGTGTCCCCTAAAGACCCAAGTACTGAAGGTTTGGTCCCCAGACTATGGCACTGTTGGAAGGTGGTGGAACCTTTAAGAGGTGGGGCCTAGAGGCAGGAAGTTGGTCATTGGGTGCGTCTTGAGGAGAATATTTGGACCATGTCTTTCTTTTTGCCATTTGGCCTTCACAAGGTGAACAGGCCTCCTCTGCTACACACTTGCACCATGGTATACTGACCTGCAACAGGTTCTCAGCAACAGGGCCAAGTGACCATGGACTGAAATCACTGAAACCATAAGCCAAAAGAAAACTTTCCTCTTAGTAAGTTGATTATCTCAGGTGTTTTGTCAGTGACACAAAGCTAGCTAACACGGAAAATTGGTTACAAGAAGTAGGGTTGATGCTGTGACTATTCTTGAGATGTTATGGAAGAGCCCTTGGAACTGGTTTGTGGGAGGAATTTGGAAAATCAGGCTACAGAAAGCCTAGAATGCTATAGTATAATCAGAGATTAATAGAAGATTCTGGTTAGGACTCAAAAGACCAACATGCTGATAGAAATGCAGATAGTAACGGTTATGCTCATGAGGTTTCAGATGGAAACTGGGAATTGAACTAGAGGCCATCCTCATTACACCTTGGCAAAGAATTTGAATGCGTTTTGTTCATGCTCTGAGATATTGTGGGAGGCTGAGTTTAAAGTTTTTGGACTAATTTATCTGGTAAAAGAAATTTGAAGGCTGCACAACTTTCAGGCAGTGGCATGGGTATGACAGGATACTTTTAGCCAAATTTACTATGGGAATCAGGAGCGAAGAGCAGAACAAATAAACTTGGAAAACTTAGTTTGGCCAGAAAAAGAGAGCATTTTAAAGTGCTGCCAAGGTGGGTGCAGTTCCTAAGAGATCAGCGTCATAAAAAAGAAGCCAGGTAATTTGCACTAGGACAATAAAAAGATGACTCAAGGCTATCTCAGAAATTAGCAAGATGCTACCCATCGCCAGCTCAAAGGTATAAAAATGTAAGTATTTTTGTTTCAAACATTTCAAATAATTTCATTTGAGAAGAGAGACCCTGGGCACCCTGTTCACACAGGGCCACCCAGAGAACTGTTTTCCTGGGATTGATTTCCCTGTGTTCATCAGTCAGGACATCCAGAAGCTGCTGCAACCATGCCTGAAGCAGGCCCCAGTACAGTTTGCACCGGCAGCAGACCTTGGCATCATCCACACCGTGCTGGTTTTGTCGGCATGCAGAATGCAAGTCACGAGAGCTTCCACCAAGATTTCAAAAGAAAGCCTGGGAGACCAGGCAGCGTGGGAAGGGTCTGAGTCCCTGTGAGCAGCCTCTATTAGGGAAATGGGCAGTGAAGCTGTGAGAATAAACCCAAAGCTGCAGTAGAGACCCCTGGAAGTTAAAGATGCCAGGAACATGGGGCACTTGCCGATGGAAGCTACAGAGAGTGAGCAGAGCAGCCCAAGAGAGTGGCCATGTGGGCTGCACCCGGCCAGGCCATAAGGGCAGAGCTTCCTAAGCCTGTTGGAGCTTATATCATGCCATGGTGTTCCCAGGATGCTGGACATGGAGCATTAGGATTTAATGTTTGCCCTGCTGGGTTTCAGTCTTGCTTTGGTCTGATCCTTCCTTTATATGTCCCTATTCCTCCCTCTTGGTATAGAAATATTTACCCTGTGCCATTATATCTTCAAAGTATATAACTTTATTTTTATTTTTACAGGGGCTCACGGCTGAGTTTGCCTTGGGTCTCCAAGGAGACTTTCGAACACTGCTGGAACTAATAAGACTTCGGGGAACTCAGAGAGGGACTGAATGCATTTTTGCATTGTGAGATGGACATGAGCTTTTGTGGGCCAGAGGGAGAATTCTGTAGTTTGAGAAGTGTTCCACAAAGACCAATGTTCTTCAAGCCTGTGGGGCTATAGGGAAGCAGTGGAAACTTGAGGAAGTGGGGCCTAGGAGGAGGAAGTTAAGTCATTGGGAACATCCTTTTGAAAGGAATATTAGGAACTTGGTCCTTCCTCTTCCTCTCTTTGCTTCTCACCTGCCAGGAGGTCAGCAACTTCCTCCACTACATGCTTCTACCATGATATGCTGGCTTGCCACAGGCCCAAAAGCAATAGGCCAACTGACTATGGATTGAAATCTCCAGAACTGTGAACCAAAATGAACCTTTACTCTGTTGAAGCTGATTATCTCAGGTATTTTGTTACAGTGATGAAAAGCTGACTAACACACACAGGTAGGTAAAACCTCTGACTTCAAATAGGTCACTTTTCAGTTGGGAGAAGGTTATGAAAGCAAATAATTAAAATTCTCCAATTGTATAATTCCAGTATACAAAGCACAACATATTTCCATTTTTTCGTCATTCTGAATAAAACTACTATAAATATTTATGCACAGGTTTTTGTGTAAACATAGTCTTCATTTCTATGGGACACATGCCTAAGAGCACAACTGATGTCTGATCGAATAGTAGGGCATGTTTGAAGATACTGGCAAAGTGTTTTCTAGAGTGGTTATCCTATTTTGCATGCCCAGTGTCACAGTCTAAAGAATTCAGTTCTCTACACCTTCATCAGCACTTAGGGTTGTCACATTTTTGTGTTTTACTCATTCTAATAGGCATGTAGTGATTTGTCTGTGGTTTCAACTTGCATTTTTCCAATGACTAATATGTCAAACATCTTTTCCTGTGCTTATTTGCTATTTGGATATCCTCTTCAGTAAAATATATCTCCATGTCTTTTGCCTACTTAATTGGATTTATTTTATGTTGGATTTTGAGAATTCTTTATATACTGTAGTTACTAAATACTAGTCCTTTGTTGGACATGTGGTTTGAAGATATTTTCTCCTTTTATATAACTTTATTTATTTTTTATATAACAGTATTTATTTACTGAGTGATTGTAAATGACACTGCATTTTAATTTTAGTCTCCATTGCTAATATATAGAGATATAATTTACTTTTGTACATTCATTTTTATATCATGTGACCATTATGAACTAATTTATTAGTGCTAGATGTGTTTTGTGGATTCCTTATCTTTTAAAAATAGGAACAGTTTAAATTTTTCCTTTCAAATCTCCCTGCTTTTTTCCCTCCTTATTGAATTATCTAGAAATTCAATAAGTGACTTTATTAAATAGTGATGATAGTAACATTGTTGCTTTGTACTTGACCTAGGAAGGTGGGGCAGGGTAAAAGTAGGTGTTTGTGGATGGTATAAAGTTAATGAAGTTTTTGTTTCTAGTTTCCTGAGAGTTTTAATCGTGAATAGGTATTGACTTTTTCAAATGTTTTCTCTGCATTAATTGATATGATCATATCATTTATCTTTTTAGTCTGAAATATTGAACCAAACACACACACATTCATATACACATTTATGTGTATACACACACACACACACATATGTATAAATATATATGTATATACACACACATATATGTTGTTGAATTTGACTTGCTGATATATTGTTAAGGATTTGTGTGCTTATGGTCATGAGGGATATTGGTCTGTAGTTTTCTTTTGTACTTTATTGGTCAAGTATTGGTTTCAGGATAATATTAATGTCCCTAGATATTAGCTTCTTCCTTGTTTTATTTCCTGAAAGGGCTTGTGTAGAATTGGTGTTAATTTTTCTTTAAAGTTTGGTATAATTATATACTGAAACCACCTGGACCTGGAGATTTTTTTCTTGGGAGTTTAAAAATTATGAATTCAGTCAGGCATATTTATTTATTTCATATAGAGGTAGTTGTGGTAAATTATCAAATTGGCCTGTTTCATCTGCTTTGCAACTCTATGTATGTAGAACTGTTTATAAGGGTCCCTCATTTTCCTTCTGGTATCTTTTGCATCTGTAGTGATATATGCCTTCATTTTTGGTATAAGTAATTTGTATCATTTCTTTTTCACTTTGTAAATTTAGCAAAAATTTGTCAGTTTTTATTGTCTTTGAAAAGTAGCACTTTGTTTTACTGATTTTCCTTTATTCTTTTTGTTTTTAGTCTCACTGATTTCTGCTTTTATTTTTCTTTGCTTTGCTTGTTTTGGGTTCAGTTTAATCTTTTTTCTCCATTCTTGAAGTGGAAGCTTCATTATTGATTTAGAACTTTTTTCTAGTGCATGAATTTATACAGTTCTTTCTCACCAATTTAGCTGTGTCTCACAAATTTTGGTATGTAATATTTTAATTTTCATTCGGCTCAATGTATTTTTTAATTTCCCTTGAGACTTCCTCTTTCTTTCATGTATTATTGTGTTGTTTGGATTCCAAGTCTGGATATTTTCCTGTTATCTTCCTCCTTATTGATTTTTTCTTTTATTTGTGGTTGGGGAACACACTCCGTATGATTTTAATTCTCTTACACTTGTTGAGATTTCTCATATGGTCCAGGAAATGGTATATGTTCTGTGGACACTTGAACAGAAAGAATGTGTATTCTCCAGTTAATGGTGGAGTGTTTTTAAAAAACTGATCAGATTCTGTTGGTCCTACATACTTGTTGGTTATTTTTATGTAGTTTTCCTATCAATTTGGAGATAGGTATTGAAGAAAACAACTAAAATTATGGATTCGTCCTGTAAATTTTTTCCCTGCATACTTTACAGATCTGTTGTCTGGCATCAATACGTTAGTACTGCTGTATCTTTTTGGTGAATCAAGCCTCTTATCATTATATAATGATCCTCTTTGTCTCTGGTAATTTAAATTTTTTCTGAAGCCTACTGCTATGATTTGAATGAGTGTTTGCAAAAGGTTCATGTGTTAAAGGCATGATCCCAAAGGTGGTGCCATTAGGAGGTGATGGAACTTCTAGGAGGTGGGGCCAAGTTGAAGCTCCAAAGGTCATTGGAAATATACCTTTGAAGTACATTATGGAAACCCATACCTGTACTGCCTCTCTTTGCTTCCTGGCTCATGATATAAGCAGTTTTGTTTTGTCACATCCTCCGCTCATAATTTTTTGTCAACTCTAGAGGCCCAAAGCAATGGGGCTGCTCAATCTTAGACTGAAATATTCAGAACCATGAGGTAAAATTAACCATTTCCCTTCATAAGTTAATTATCTCAGGTATTTTGTTATAGTCATGCAAAATTGATTACATCCACTTTACCTGCTATTCGTATAGATACTCCTTTTTTAATGTTCATTTATTGGTGCATTGTAATTATACATTTTGATATATGTCAGGGTATGAACATCATACATGCACACATTGCACATTCAGCCCTCCCTCCAATCCCACCCCATTCCTTCCCCCTTCCTTCCCCTTCATGCTCCGGATAGTGATTGAGTCTTATAGGTTTGTGTATGTACATCATGTGCTACAGTGTGTTTCCCTCCACCCCCCTCCCAACTCCCTCAGTTAGGTCACCTTCTTTGTCCATCTAAAGATTTCTTCTTCTTCCCTTCTAAGTCCCTTCTAAGTCCCATTCTATCTAGTTCCCACAGATTAGGGGGAACATCCAATTTTTTACTCTTAGTGACTTACTAAAGTCACTTAGCATGATGTTCTCTAGTTTTCTCCATTTCCCTGCAAACGATGTGATTTTGTTCTTCTTTGTGGCTGTGTAAAATTCCATTGTATACATATCCCATAGTTTTGTGATCCATTCATCTGTTGATGGACACCTTGGCTGGTTCCAAAGTTTGGCAATTGTGCATTAGTCTGGTAGTTGGGTTTTAGTTCTTTGGGGTAGATGCCTAGAAGTGGTATTGCTGGGTCATACGGTAGATTTATTCCCATTCTTCTGAGGATCCTCCACACTGTTTTCCAAAGAGGTTGCACTAATTTGCAATTCCACCAATGGTGTAGTAGAGTTCCTACTTCTCCACATCCTCGCCAGCATTTGTTGTTGTTTGTGTTTTTAATGATTGCCATTCTAATTGGGGTTAGGTGAAATCTCAGGGTAGTTTTGATTTGCATCTCTCTGATTGCTAATGATGTTGAACATTTTTTCATACATTTATGGGCCATTTGTATTTCTTCTTCTGTGAAGTGTCTATTT